>JARUPZ010001115.1:0-7500 GCA_031213475.1 Nereocystis luetkeana | reverse complement strand
AAGCTTTTAAAGCTTGTCTGAATAATAAAATAGCTTTATAAAATAATTTTTTTTTTAAGTATAATTGACCTAATTTATAGAAAGTTTCATAAGAAACATTATCTTTCTTAATATTTTCTTGTAATCTAAATATCTTTTTTTCTAATTTTTGGGTATTAGTTATTTGTTTTAAGATATAAAAACTAATTATAAAAAGAAAAACAAATAAGGCAATTGAGTAAATTAACGGAAATAAAGAATTCATTTTAATTTTTATAGATTTTTAATTTAATTTTTAAGTTTATCAATACCATAAGAGTTTTGAATAAATAATCAATATATTATATAAATAGTACTATAATATATATTAAGAGTTTAAATTTTTAGAAAAATAAGTAATATTAATTAAGAATATGTTAACGAATACACAAGTTTTAGTAGCATTAACTTTAGCAATTGTACCAGCATTATTAGCATTTCGTTTAGGCAAAACATTGTATTCATAATTCTAATTAGAAAATACAAACTTTTATTGTTACATTAATAATATGTATACATATATGTATATTTTATATATGTATACATATAAATAAGTTATAAATATTTTGATTAATTAAATCTGGAATGAATAAACAAAATTTGAAACGTGTAAGTACCCCAATATTTCCTTTTACCGCGATTGTTGGACAAGAAGAAATGAAACTTGCTTTAGAATTAAATGTAATTGATCCTAAAATTGGTGGTGTAATGATTATGGGAGATAGAGGGACTGGGAAATCAACTACGATAAGAGCTATTGCAGATTTATTACCTGAAATTGAAGTTATTAAAGATGACCCTTTTAATCGTCACCCTGAAGATGAAACACTGGAAAATTCTGAAACTGAATTTATAAAAATTCCTATGGTAGATTTACCTTTAGGAGCTACTGAAGATCGAGTATGTGGAACAATTGATATTGAAAAGGCTTTAACAGAAGGTGTAAAAGCATTTGAACCTGGTTTATTAGCTAAAGCTAATCGAGGTATCTTATACGTAGATGAAGTTAATTTATTAGATGACCATTTAGTTGATATTTTATTAGATTCTGCAGCATCAGGCTGGAACACAGTAGAAAGAGAAGGTATTTCTATACGTCACCCGGCACAATTTGTTTTAGTTGGGTCGGGTAACCCTGAAGAAGGAGAATTACGCCCTCAACTACTAGATCGTTTTGGAATGCATGCTGAAATAAGAACTGTTAAGGACCCTGATTTAAGAGTAAGGATAGTAGAAGAAAGAACTTTATTTGATCTAAACCCTTATGCTTGGGTAGATAAATATAAAGACCAACAGGAGTTATTAAAGCAAAAGATTATTGATGCTCAAAATATTTTAGACACAGTCGAATTACCTTATGACTTTAGAGTAAACATATCAAAAGTATGTAGTGAACTTGATGTTGATGGATTAAGAGGAGATATAGTTACTAATAGAGCTGCTAAAGCATATGCTGCATTCCAAGGTAAGAAAGATGTTTTAATGGAAGATATTCAGAAAATTATTGTTTTATGTTTACGTCACCGTCTAAGAAAAGATCCTTTAGAATCAATTGATTCTGGTTATAAAGTTAAAAAAGTTTTTGAAGAAATTTTTGAGATTGTATAATAAATTAGCTAAAATGAAGGGTATCATTTAAAATTTGATACCTTTCTTTATTCTATTAATAAACTATATAATTAAAAGAATTATAAAACTTTATGTTATAATAAGTATTATTATAAAGCCGGGATAGCTCAGTTGGTAGAGCAGTGGATTGAAGATCCTCGTGTCACCAGTTCAAATCTGGTTTCTGGCAATTAAGTTTAATTGTGTTTGATAAACTTTTAATTTCAAAAGCTAATTATATTTATGGGTAAGGTTTATGATTGGTTTGAAGAAAGATTAGAAATTCAATCAATTGCTGATGATATTACTAGTAAGTATGTTCCTCCGCATGTTAATATTTTTTATTGCTTTGGTGGTATTGTTTTTACATGCTTCTTAGTTCAAGTTGCAACAGGATTTGCAATGACATTCTACTATAGACCTAGTATTAGTGAAGCTTTTTCTTCGGTTGAATATATTATGACTGAAGTAAACTTTGGGTGGTTAATCCGATCTATTCATCGTTGGTCTGCAAGTATGATGGTACTTATGTTAATTTTACACGTTTTCCGAGTTTATTTAACTGGAGGATTTAAAAAGCCTCGTGAATTAACATGGGTTACAGGAGTAACTCTAGCGGTTACAACAGTGTCTTTTGGTGTGACAGGTTATTCATTACCATGGGACCAAGTAGGATTTTGGGCGTGTAAAATTGTAACAGGAGTACCTGAGGCTGTTCCTATTATTGGACCTCCAATAGTTCAACTATTACGTGGAGGAGTTAGTGTGGGACAAAATACCTTAACACGATTTTATAGTGCGCATACCTTTGTTTTACCTTTAGTCGCAGCTGCGCTAATGATTACGCATTTCTTAATGATAAGAAAACAAGGTATTTCAGGACCATTATAAAAAAAATAGTATTAAATGCGATTTATTAAAGAAATAAGATTTTAGTTTTTAATATAAATAAATATAATAATAGGAGATATTATGTCAATTTTAAAAAAACCGGATTTAACGGATCCTAAATTACGTGCTAAATTAGCAAAAGGAATGGGCCACAATTATTATGGGGAACCTGCTTGGCCGAATGATATTTTTTATATGTTTCCAATTTGTATATTAGGAACTTTTGTATTAGTTATTGGTTTAGCTGTTATGGAGCCTTCAGCATTGGGTGAGAAAGCTAACCCATTTGCAACTCCGTTAGAAATTTTACCTGAATGGTATTTTTTCCCAACTTTTAATTTGTTACGTGTATTACCAAACAAATTATTAGGTGTTTTAGCTATGGCTGCTGTGCCATTAGGCTTAATAACAGTACCTTTTATCGAAAATGTAAATAAATTCCAAAATCCATTTAGAAGACCGGTGGCTTCAACTGTCTTTTTAATCGGAACATTTGTTGCTATATGGTTAGGAATAGGAGCTTGTTTACCAATCAGTAAAGCAATAACATTAGGTTTATTCTAAAAAAAATAAATTTTAAGGAATACAATTTATTTAAAATTTAATATTACTAGGCTTTAAACCCTTAAAAAATTTTTAAGGGTTTAAAGCCTAGTAATATTAAATTTTAAAAGTTTTTTTTACATCATCTATTGCACTTTTTAAAAGAGTTTCAGCTTCACCAGTTAATTGTTTTGAAGAATTTACAATTTCCAGGTATTCTGGTTTAGAGTTTGTTATATACTCACGAAGACTTTTTATATAAGGTGCAATCTCACTAATTTCTAAATCATCTAAAAACCCATTCGTACCAATATAAATAATAGCAACTTGTTCAGCTACAGGGATTGGTGAATTTTGTGCTTGTTTTAAAATTTCTCTTAATCTTTGTCCTCGAGCTAGTTGAGCTTGCGTTGCTTTATCTAAATCTGAGGCGAATTGTGAGAATGCTTCAAGCTCATCAAATTGTGCTAATTCTAATTTTAGCTTCCCTGCTACCTGTTTCATAGCCTTTATCTGTGCTGCAGAACCTACTCGAGATACTGAAATACCAACATTAATTGCGGGACGTAATCCAGCATTAAATAGATCCCCTGATAAAAAGATTTGTCCATCAGTAATTGAAATTACATTAGTAGGGATATATGCAGAAACATCCCCAGCTTGAGTTTCAATAATTGGTAATGCAGTCATACTACCACCACCAAGTACATCATTTAATTTTGCTGCACGCTCTAATAAACGTGAATGTAAATAAAAAACATCCCCTGGGTAAGCTTCTCGACCAGGTGGGCGACGTAATAATAAAGACATTTGACGGTAAGCTGATGCTTGTTTTGATAAGTCATCATATATTACTAAAGTATGCTTACCAGTATACATAAAGTATTCAGCAATTGCCGCACCTGTATAAGGGGCAATATATTGTAATGTCGCAGGTTGGTCTGCATTTGCAGCAACAATTACAGTATAACTTAAGGCTTCTCTTTCTTGTAAATTAGTTACGGCTTGTGCAACAGAAGAGGCTTTTTGACCAATTGCAACATAAACACAAACAACATCTTGTCCTTTTTGGTTAATAATTGTGTCTAAAGCAATAGAAGTTTTTCCAGTTTGTCTATCACCAATAATTAATTCACGTTGACCTCTACCAATTGGAATCATAGCATCAATAGCAGTAATACCAGTTTGTAATGGCTCACAAACAGATTTTCTACTAATAATACCAGGAGCCATTGATTCAATAAGACGTGTTTCTGTTGAAGCTGCCTCACCTTTACCATCAATTGGGATAGCTAAAGGATCTAAAACTCGACCTAATAAACTATCACCTACAGGGATTTGAGCAATTCTACCTGTTGCTTTTACTGTACTTCCCTCTAAAATTTCTCGTCCATCCCCCATAAGAACCGCACCGACGTTATCATTCTCTAGGTTTAATGCGATACCAATTGTACCTTCATCAAATTCTAGTAATTCACCAGCCATTACCTCATCTAATCCATAAACACGAGCAATCCCATCCCCAACCTGTAATACAGTTCCAATAATATCAATATTTAAATCGGTACTATAATCTTCAATCTGTTTTCTAATAATATTACTTATTTCATTAGGGTTTGTCATAAGATACTCAAATTTTTTTCTTCCTTGAATAAGAACTTTAAATTACGGAAAAAATAGAATAAAACAATTTTTTTCTTTAGTTAAAAAAACCTAGAAAAAGATCTTTACGAAAATCATTATTATTTAAATTTTAATTTAATAAATTTATTTCCATTTGTTTCGCCAAACTCTCTAATTCCCCACGCAAACTTAAATCAATAATTTTAGAATCAACTTTAATAATAAAGCCACCTAAAATTTCTTTATCCACTCGGAATGTTACATTGATTTTAGAATAGTAAACTTTAGAAGTTGTAAATTCAGGACCTAGTAATATTTTAAGTTTTTCTATTAATTGTGTTTTCTGTTCTTTACTTAATGTAGAGGCAGAATAAACTTCAACAAATTTAAGACAAACAAAATCATAAGCTTTATTTAAAAAAGTTTGGGTAATGATTTGAAGAAAACCTATCCTTTTTTTATCTACTAAAAGCATTAAAAAATTTTTTGTGGTAGAACTTGTTTTTTTTGATAAACACTTTTCTAAAACATTTTTTTTATCTTTATCTAGAATCAAAGGGTTAGCTAAATATTTTTCTAATACTGGAGTTAATTTTAATATTGTTAATAAATTCTCCATATCAAAAATAATTTGAAAGAAAACTTGAGTATCAGCATTCTCTTCTTTTAAATACAAATTTAACCCTAATTGTAATAAAGCTTCTGAATACGGATTTGCTATTTTTGAACCAAACATTGTGTTAGCCATTTTTAGTCTCCTAATTGCATTATTTTCCGATTTACAATAGCAGATTGTTCCACTTCCCCTAATTGTTTTTGAAGTTTAAAAATAACACGGTTTAATGCTTTTTTCGAAACTTCTTTAATAACATCATTGAAAATTTTATTCTCTCGGTTACGTAAAACAGCTATTGCTGTTGTAAACTTTTTAGAAAGATCTTCTTTTCCTTGATCCCATTTAAGCTTTAAAACATTCTGCTTTGTAACTTCCATTTGATGATTTATCTCTTTAATGATAATATCCATCTGTGCCCACTGTTTTTTAGCTTCAGTATAACGTTTGTTAGAATCTGCTAAACGAGTTTCAGCATTTTGTATATCATCTACAATTTTTTTTTTACGCGCTGTAAGATTTTCTGTTAAAAAGTTTTTTATCACAACAAAAAGGATTACTAGTAACAAGATTATATTTATAATATTTGTTTCAAATATATCCGTATTTAATGCTACTCCAAAATTTTCACTTGATGCAAAGTACTCTAGATAACTTTTCATTTTTTTATTAATTAATTAATATTTGTAAATTTTCATAGGGCGATTTATCCTTAAAAAAGAAAAGGATATTTAAGTAAGAAGCTTCGCCATAATTTGACTACTTAAAGAATCAATTTCATTATCGAAGCTTGTTAATATGCTATCTTTGTTGTTTTCAAAATTTTCAGTTGTTTCAATTAAAAATTTATCAATAAAAAGTTGAGAAGACTTCATTTTTTCCTCTAAAATATCTTTATATAGCTTTTGATAAGTTAATAAATCTAATTTGGCTGCTTTACGTGCCTTAGATGTTTTCGCTTCATATTTTACATTTAATTGGTTAGACTTTGTTAGTACACTTGTCGCTTCATCTAAACTTTTTTTAATATAAAGGTTTCGCTCATCAATAGTATCTAAAAGAGGTGTATATAAAATAAAATTTAAAATGAACATAAAAAGTACAAATTGTAATGCTATAATTGGTAATGTACCATCAAAATCGAATAGTCCTCCAGTTTTTTCGGTTCCTATTATTAAAATGGAGTTATAGTTATAAAACATCTTTTAGTTTTAGTATTAAAAATAAAATTTTTGTGGGGAAAGGATAACTGATTGATAATAATAGCTAAGACGTTTTTAATCTATAATTATAAAGGTCTTAGCTATTGTTTATTAACTAGTAAATGGGTTTGCAAATAATAAAGCTAAAGCTACAACTAGCCCATAAATTGTTAAAGCTTCCATGAATGCGAAACTTAAAAGTAAAGTACCACGGATTTTATTTTCTGCTTCTGGTTGACGAGCAATACCTTCCACAGCTTGACCAGCAGCAGTACCTTGACCAATTCCAGGGCCAATCGCAGCTAAACCAACAGCAAGACCAGCAGCTATAACGGATGCAGCAGAAACAATTGAATCCATATAATTTATTCATGGGTTAGATAAGAAAAAATTAACAAATTTCTAATAGATTCTTTTGAATAATAAAAATACTAATATAATACTTAATTAGAATTAATGTCCTTCAACAGCTTCAGCAATATATGCACCGGCTAGAGTTGAAAAAATTAAAGCTTGTACTGAACTAGCAAAAACCCCTAAAAGCATAACTGGTAAAGGCACGATTAAAGGAACTAATAAAGCTAAAACAGAAACAGTTAATTCGTCTGCTAAAACATTACCAAATAGTCGAAAACTTAATGAAAGAGGCTTTGTGAAATCCTCTAAAATATTAATTGGTAATAAAAGAGGTGTAGGTTCTATATATCTTTTAAAATAACCAAATCCTTTTGTACTTAAACCTGCATAAAAATACATAAATGATGTTAATAAAGCTAATGCTACTGTTGTATTTATATCATTTGTTGGAGCTCCAAATTCACCTTCAGAAAGCTTTATTAACTTCCAAGGGATTATGGCACCTGCCCAGTTACAGCCAAAAATAAATAAAAATAAAGTACCAATAAAAGGTAACCATGGGCGATAAGCCGTTTCACCAAGTTGGTTTTGGGCAATATCTTTAATAAACTCAACAACTGATTCCATAAAATTTTGCCAACCATT
>JARUPZ010001114.1:0-24280 GCA_031213475.1 Nereocystis luetkeana | reverse complement strand
GTCATAGTTTGTTTTTTCCTGGTATTGTTTTTCACGAGGAAGAATAGTATCTACCAGGTACTTGTTATTAACGTCACTGGTCTTTGTAGTTTAATGAATTGTATACCCTTCATGGGGAATATCCCACGCAATTATCAGGGGCGTGGTATCATAACTGTGCTGCACCTTTTTTGTGTCAGACAGCCCTGGAAGAGATGGCAATCGTTGATATTCGTGTGGTAGTAAATAAAGTTCGATTTCTCCTTTTTCTGCATAATATCCGCGAGTCTTCACTCTGACAGCACTCCAGATAGCAGGCAGGTGTGTTCCTCTTTCGTGTTCACGACTACCGTGCGTTTCGTACGGTGCAGGCAGCACTTCAGACAGCATCCGCTGTAGTCCGCAGCCACGAGTTGGTCAGTGGTGGGAACGGGGGTACTCTATGTTATAGTTGAGGGGGTATACCCGCGGCCATGTTAGTTCAGTTTGCACATTGATCGGTTTTATCTTGTCTGCGCTTTCTTCGTCTCGTGTATTTAGAGGCAGCCGAATTTCGTTTTTTCGTGGTTTTTCGGATCTTCCTAGGGCTCCAGCACCTTTGTGTGACCACGGACTCCTTCGTCAGAGAGTTAATGTTAGAACAACAACCATAACAGCAACAACAACAACAACTATGAAGGAGGAAACGAAAAGTGCTGTCGCTCTGGCACACTCACCGGAGTGCACCAAGGAGCTCATATTATCCGGTCTGCCGACTTTTGGCTCGATGGGAACATTTGGAGCTATTTTATAGACAAAAAAACGAAATGTCCCCAGGAAAAAAACGGCGGCAGACGTGCTTCCATGTGCTTTGTTGTCGGGACTTTTGCCAATATCAGCTTTTTTTTGTGGGAAAATCCGGCGTCCCCGGTGTGGCTTGGTAGGTGGTCCGCGTGCCTATCAAGACCAATTTCGCAGGTTCAGGTCCCACAGAATGCATGCTCGACGGGTTTTTTCTTGCATGAAAGAAATTGATTAGCGGAAAGCGCGAGAGCGTGAGTTAGCTACATTCGATGAAAATCGACGAGCAGTGGGAATGCAGAACCCTATGCGCGACAAAAAATAAAGGCACGTACCGGGGGGGAGAAGGGTAGACACCTGTGACCACAGCTTGTCCAGAAGGTCGTCGAGGGTAAAACCCCTACCAAGGTCCAGGTTCGAGGTAGGCTGGAAAGTGAAAGAAAGTGCTTAAAAAAAAAAAAAAAAGTGCAACACAGGTGCATGGTACTGGAAGCATCTGTGCATCTTTGTAGACAGGGCAGCAGGCAGTAGTCTACAGCAGCTACAGCAGTATACCCTGGTACCTGATACCTGGTACGAGGTACCTGGTATCAGGTATCAGGTGATGCTGTATGTGGCAACAAATGCTTGACGAGCCTGGTGATCTCCTGTGGTCCAAGGTACAGGTACGTATGACACGGCTGTCGTTGACATGACGCAACGTTGTCTATACGAGCACGTACGTTTTGGAGCACAAATATTCTCGCTACTACTGTCGAGCAGAGAACATATGTTGTTGTTGTTGTTGTTCTCACAATACAATGCAGTCCGTGGTCGCAGGGCAGGCTCCAATGACTCTGGAGTGGAAGATATGAGCATATGGTCCTCTCACCTCCTGCTTGTGCATCTGGTAGACCCCGTTGACAAGACTCAGGGTGTACTGGATCTCCTTGTCCTGTTGCGCTGGAAGCCAGTCAGGCACGATCATCCTTGGCCTTGTTGGCAATTCTCGGAAAGGCATATTCTCAGTAGTTGAATCCGTTCCAGGGACGTCATTTCCCACTACCACAGGCGTCGGCATTGACACTCTCAAAACGTGTTGGATATGTTCTTGGTGTTGGCAGAGCTCGGCACAACAGCAGGACCTGGACCACCTGTGTTGCACTGCCCACAAAACACAAAAAAAAGTCCCGACAACAAAGCCAATGGAAGCACGTCTGCCGCCGTTTTTTCCATGAGGACATATTTCGTTTTTCTGTTTAGCTCCTAATGTCCCCATCGAGCCATAAGTTGGCGGACCGGATATGAGCTCCTTGGTGCACTCCCGTGAGTGTGCCAGAGCGAGAGCACTTTTCGGTTCCTCCTTCACACCGGACCTTGTCGCTGAAGGTTGAAAATATGGTTCCAGGCGCTTGAATGTTTGGTTTCTTGTACTGTAGTCAAGTATTTTTTTCTGCTGTAGAACGAGAGCTGGAGGAACCCAGAAGTCGTAAACGACCGCGTTCCTCCTTCTCGTTCTACAGCAGGAAAACATACTTGACTGCAGTACAAGAAACCGAAAATTCAAGCGTCTGGAACCACATTTTCAACCTTCAGCGACAAGGTCCGGTATGAAGGAGTAAACGAAAAGTGCTATCGCTCAGGTACACTATCGGGAGTGCACCAAGGAGCTCATATCCGGTCCGCCAAATTTTGGCTCGATGGAAACGTTCGGAGCTAGAGCAGAAAAACGAAATGTCCTGAGGAAAAAAACGGCGGAAGATGTGCTTCCATTGACTTTGTTGTCGGGACTTGTGGCAATATCAGCTTTTTTTTGTGGGCAGTGCAACACACAGGCAAGGTGGGGCAGACTCGCCCTTTTTTTTTCTTCTTCTTTTTCTCATCCCATTCTTCGCACATCTTCTTCTCTCTCTCCTTCAAACTCGTAACTCAGATCCGGGGTCACATAGCAGGCTCTTCTACCCCCTTCCCGCTACGCCCTGTGCATGTCTGAAGAATATCCTCAACCCCTGTGGAATAAGCCTTTCATCACATGTAATAAAAAGGGAAAAAGAACAGAAAAAAAAGAAAAAAAGAAAAAAATAGGCAAACGGCAACCGGTCAGCAACGGATATCACAAAAACGTACGTGCCATCCGTCGAGCGTCGCGCACACAACTACTACTACTACTGTGCTGCACCAGGTACTATTCGGTATCTGGTTCTTCTTGCATTGTGGGAAGCTAAACTCTTCAGGCTTCGGACTGATGAGTTTATGTCTCGGCAACAACCTGGTGACTACAGTTTAGTACAATACCACAGCGTACTCGTCCGTATAACAGCAGTAGTAAGTGTTGCAGCGTACTTCCTTGCTCATAAAAATATCCGGTTGTACAAAGATTATATTACGAATTATTATGCTTGCCTTCCGAAACAAAGATCCTCAAGGCATTGCAAGAGGATCCTACAACCCTAACCCTTCAAAAATACACGGATGTGCGAGTATGATAGTGCCGACTGTGGGTCACAAGGACTGCCGCTCCTACCCACCAGTCACTAGCCCCCACAGCAAAAGGTTGTTGTGCTCGATGAGCAGCCGTATACTCGTATCGTCCTAATGATTACAGAGGCGGTCACCCTCCTTTGTATGCGAGTTGCGAGAGGCATAAATTATGTGTGATCCAGGGTGTAGGTACTGCTGTGCTGTGGTGAAGTATGTATGCGGGACTGACACGGTTCATCGAGCAAGCTTGCAAATGAGGAAGAAGCAGTCCCGAGAATGTCACGGCAATATTATCGAGGACACTGTCGCCACAACGTTGACGTTGCCACAACAAGGGAGAGAGTGGCGCCGCTTGGTATTTGCAACAGAAAGGTTGTCACAAGGAAAGGCGTTGGCATGAAAGCAAATAACGTCGGCGTGCCACGCCAAGCCTGCCGACTTGCCGGGCGAATGGTGTGCGCAGCAACGACCACCCCCCCCCCCCCCCACTCCCGCCCCGGCCGCCGCCCCTCCCGGATCGAGGAGCAACTTATGCGTATTATAACGAAGTGTGTACGCTGCACAAAAATGGGGATCTCGCCCCACATACATGAACCCTCGAATCAAATCGGGACCACAATCTATCCACATCTCTCGAGCCATCTCGAAACACAACTACACACAACTACACCAGTACCATAATACCTGATATTATACCCTGCATGCTACCCACCACGCGAGTCCGGACATCCTGAAACAACAACCGTACGGGTATGTTACAGATAAGATAAAGCGGCATGCAACCACAGCGCTCAATCAGAAACACAACGATCAGGTAAGCATGAAACAAATTGATTGCGAGCAGATTTAAAACATGAAAATAACACGCGACAATACAACAGTTGCGCGCTGATAGCTCAGGGGTAGAGCAATTGATTGCAGCTCAATAGGTCACCAGTTCAAATCTGGTTCAGCGCTTGTTTTGTCCCTTTTCCCCTTTTTTTCTATTTTTCCCCTCATTTTTTTTTCTGGTTGCGCTCCCGCTCATATTTTCCACCAGTACGTTGTATTAATAGTAGGATATACCTAGGATACCTTCATTTGACCTTTCCCCTGTTCTGTGCTCGTATAACTACTACTTCTACAATGCCGTGATGTACCTGGTGCTGCTGTAGTAGTAGTGGTAACTAGAAACACTGTGTTGTTCGTGTATTCGCATCGAAACGATCATTCGTAAACGGCGGCTCTTCTTCGCGGGGGACGTGGCACGGAAAAGCAAGGAGCGATTACCCAGTCGGGTAATGTTCGGGACGGTGGCTGGTGGGGGGAACCCGAGAGACCAGGCGGACAGTTTAAGGCTTGGCATAGATGCATAGTCGAAGACCTTAGGGGGGTCCGAGCCACCGAAGGGTCAACGGAAGTTGCCCGCTTGGTGTTTGGAATTGAGACCGCATTTTGTGGTCCACTGCAGCGAAAAGGGCGGGGAAGTGGTACCGGGGGATCCTTGAAGCAGCCGAACGGTTCATGGTGAGGTGGCACGAGATGAGTAGGCAGCGCCGCGCATCCGCCGTGGATGGTGTCCAAGGGAATGGGGGGGCAACAGAAGAAGTGGCAGAAAACCCGACCAGGGGAATGCGGAGAGGGGGGGGGACAGGAGGAGTAGAAGGGAAACTGTGGTGGACGAAAGTAGGAAGGAGATGACAGACAGGGCAAAAGGCACCAGGCCGACTAGGGAGTAGAACATGACTGTACTACTACTGTAGTACCACCAACTGGTGCAGGTGGTTCGAACGTGGTATTCCTTTGTCTTCTCTTTTTTTTCTATATATACTTCATTCAGCATATATTTAGTTTCCTTTTTTTTTCTTGCGCTGATTCTCCGTGATTTTCATTTTATTTATTTTTTCTTTCTTTTTTCGGTTGATAAGCCGTGTTGAAGGAGTCGTGTGGCGTGGGTGGATGACGAGCCTGCTCTGCTTGTTTCGTGTTGTCTGACGCCAAGGGGCTGGGCATAGTTGACGAACGCAGGGCGGAGACGGCAGTCTGGGTAGCAAGGTACCAGGCGAACTAGCAGGGATAACCTGGCTATACCACTCATACCACAAACTGCTGCCGCTACCTGGAGGGTGCTTTGTGCTTTGGTTTGCCTGTTGTTTTCCCTTGGTTCTTCATCTTACTCTGTTTACAAGTAGTGGTGTTTTTGTTCCTTTCTTTTTCCAGCTCGTTATTTTCGAGTGCTTGCCACATCGCCTGCGGGCTGGGTGCACGACAGTTTGTTTCTTCTACTTTTTATTTCGTTTTATTTATTTTTCTCTTTCGATTTGTCTTTGTTTTTTGTTTTCTCTTTGATTGTTTCCTTTCGTTTCTCTTTTTCATAGAATGTGTCTGTCGTATGTCGTGCTTTTTTTACATTTTTCGTGAAACAAATAACTAAACTTTTGACGAAGAAGAAGACAATATGAGCAGTTTTTCGTGTCTCAGGCCTATGCCAATGGAAACGCGAAGTTCAAAAGTTTTTTTCAAATACATTGCTTTAAACAAACAGCCGAAAATTTCCTCGTACCGCCGCTGCGCTGTCGGAAAAAAAGAGAAAAATGCTTGGATTTTTTATTTAGTCTCCCCCAACGGCTGCAGGCGGCGCAATTTGTTTTTTCTGGTTGCAAATTGTCAACACGGTGATAGAAACCAGCTCGTGCGACGATCGACGCTCGATCTCGACATAGACTCAGCCCACGGCCAACCCGCTCGGGATCTGGCAAGGCCAACGAATATAGATGACGGCCTCGAAGATATCAGGTGGACCCATGGTCTAGGGAGCGAGAGCTTGCCGGCGGCGTCCTACGGTATCCTCCCAGACGTGAAAAAAAGTCTATTTTTTGCCATTCGAGACGGATGGAGAAGTATTGTCTTCTGTTTTGTGCAAACCAGCGACCAAATGTTTTTTATCATACGCCTGGTCAGCTCCCGCCTCGTGACACCGGCCATGGTGTGAAGACATTGACCCGAGGGTGGGTCGGAGCCCCTAACGAGCGCACTCCATTCAGAATTCATGACGCAATCGTTGGTTTTGTTGATCGATGTCTGTCGAGGACTCGGAATCTCGCCGCCTCGAACCAAAGATCGGCCTGAGTTTTTCTCTAGCCGATGTTGGCCCAATATCGGTCCCAGATTTGCTTTTTCCGGGCTTTTCCAAAAGTAAGACCTATGCCAATGGTACAGCGAAGTTGCAATAAAAAGTTTGAATTTCAAAGATACCCGCCAAAATTTTCAGAACACGCTTCCTATGGGCCACCTAAAAAAAAAAAAAAGTTCCTAACTTTTGGAAAAGCCCGAAAAAAGCAAATCTGGGGCCGATGTTGGGCCAACATCGGCTGGAGAAAAACTCAGGCCGATCTTTGGTTCGAAGCGGCGAGATTCCGAGTCCTCGACAGACATCGATCAACAAAACCAACGATTGCGTCATGAATTCTGAACGGAGTGCGCTCGTTAGGGGCTCCGACCCACCCTAGGGTCACCGTCTTCACACCATGGCCGGTGTAATGTGGCGGGAGCTGACCAGGCGTGTGATGAAAAAACATTTGGCCGCTGGTTTGCACAAAACAGAAGACAATACTTCTCCATCCGTCTCGAATGGCAAAAAATAGACTTTTTTTCACGTCTGGGAGGATACCGTAGGACGCCGCCGGCAAGCTCTCGCCCCCTAGACCATGGATCCGCCTGATATCTTCAAGGCCGTCATCTATACTCGTTGGGCTTGCCAGATACCGAGTGGGTTGGCCGTGGGCTGAGTCTATGTCGAGATCGAGCGTCGATCGTCGCACGAGCTGGTTTCGATCACCGTGTTGACAATTTGCGACCAGAAAAACACAAATTGCGCCGCCTGCAGCCGTTGGGGAAAATAAAATAAAAAATAAAACATTCTTCTCTTATTTTCCCACAGCGGCGGAACGAGAAAATTTTCGGCAGTTTTTTTAGAGCCATATATTTAAAAAAAAACTTTTGAACTTCGCGTTTCCATTGGCATAGGTCTAAGGAACTTTTTTTTTTCTGAACGTGCCCATAGGAAGCGTGTTCTAAAAATAAAGGGGGGTGTTTTGGAGTTCAAACTTTTTATTGATACTTCGCTTTCCCATTGGCATAGGTCTTAGGAACGAATTGTTTTTTACCAGTTTTTCTGTCTTATCACAAGTGATCGCGGTCATCGTGCAGTCCTCAAAAGAAAAAAACATCAGGGGCAATATTCGGGGAGATAACTCGTTGAGTCTCAAAGCGGTCGGCGCCGACACACGAAAATACTCAAAAAACACTTTTTAGCCGTTTCTTTAGGTCAAATTCCAGAATTTAAAAAACGAAAAGATCATGAAGATCCAACGCCGACGTCGATCAAGTACCATTAACGTGTAATATTTGAATTGTCTATCATCGGCTCCAAAATCACGATATCGCCTTATTCTTCGTGTGCGAGTTTGTTCTCCGTTCCACGAATATCATGTAGCCTATTGTGTTAATACTACTTTTAAAACTGTGTCGCTCTCGCGTTGACATCTTCGTGCTAGGGAACACCTTCACACTACGTATCCTGCAGCCACCACAACAAGTTGCAGCTGGGTAAGGCACAGACAGCACTGCAACAAAGCCCCACGCTGCACTGCTACAGTACATCACCATTACATAGAATACGCACGTGCAGATCGAGATGGTGATGATCACACCAATAGTATTAATGGAGGATCACGCCAATAAAAAACAGGGTTTTTCTAGCGTCAGGTCAACCCCCTCGGGCCGGGTCAGTTAAGCTGACCCGTCCCGACCCGTGAAAATATGCAGGACCTTCCCCGGGATTAATCCCGCGTACCGTGGAATCGCGGCGAATCAACCATAACAGATTGACGAATGAGGAGTAAGCAATGACAAAGCACCATGAAGAAGACAAAAACAAACGGCGAATCGGATGACGTTATTTTTTTGTTTGCGAAGTAGGAAGCACGGTACTAGGTGCAACAACGGGTTCTTACCACGTGATTTCGAAAACCAAATCCCGCGGTTAAAAACCCGTCATCATACCGCGCTTCCTACTTCGTGAAAAAAAACACCGTCATTCGATTATTCGTGATTTAGTCTTTTAAATGGTGCTTTGTCATTGTTTACTCCGCATTCGTCAATCTGTTATGGTTCATTCACCGCGATTCCACGGTCCGCGGAATTAACCACGAGGAAGGCCCTGAAAAAATTGAGGTGTGTTGACTTGACCCGACCCGACCAGACCCGACCCGCAAGATATTGGAAGCCTCTTGACCCGACCCGACCCGACCGTCGGGATTTAAAAAACTGTTGATCCGACCCAACCAGACCGTGAGATTTAAAACTCTCCTGACCCGACCCGACCCGACCCGACCCGACCCGCGAGATTTCAAAACCTCCTGACCCAACCCGACCCGCCACCTTCCGATTGACCCGCAAGACACGGGTTTCATACGGGTCGGGTCACCTTGACCCGCGAGACCATTTATCTTGACCCGCAGGTTCGATCTGCGGATCCGTCCCGTGGGTCGACACTTCAAAAACAATTTACCCTTCATTTTTGTGCCCCGCAGCGATATGTGGCGTGCCTGTAGTTGGCATAGATGGTTGCGCGCATGCGTACATGGATCCGGTGGTGTTTTAATGTTTGAGTGTGATACCAAAGGAGCATTGTTGAGTATTGGTAGGAGATGAGCCTTTGGGTAAGAGAGTGGGAAGTGCTTAAAGTGTCGGATCCTCGAGCCGGACGCACGGGTCCTCCCAGCCACCCATTGGCGGATGGCAGAAACAGAAGGTGGAATGCACCAAAATTCGGCAGGGCTCATTGTTTTCGACCCTCACCAAGGGTTTAATAGGTCCCAGTCAGTCCTCTAACATCTAAGTAGAACATGACCATACTACTAGTGCCACCAACTGGTGCAGCTGGTTCGAACGTGGTATTCCGGGTCCGACCCGCGGGTCAGCAGAAAACAACTCGCGGGCCATGCTGACCCGATCCGCGAGTGACCCGTTTCTCGCGGGCCATGATCTGACCTAGACTGTGAGTTTTCCATCACCTCTTGACCCGACCTGACCCGACCCGTGAGATTTGAACAATTCTTGATCTGGCCAGACCCGACCCGCCCCGACCCGCCTCGACCCGATCCGACCCGACCCGACCCGACCCGACCCGACCCGACCCGACCCGACCCGACCCGACCCGACCCGACCCGACGCGACCCGACCCGACCCGACCCGACCCGACCCGACCCGACCCGACCCGACCCGACCCGACCCGACCCGACCCGACCCGACCCGACCCGACCCGACCCGACCCGACCCGACCCGACCCGACCCGACCCGACCCGACCCGACCCGACCCGACCCGACCCGACCCGACCCGACCCGACCCGACCCGACCCGACCCGACCCGACCCGACCCGACCCGACCCGACCCGACCCGACCCGACCCGACCCGACCCGACCCGACCCGACCCGACCCGACCCGACCCGACCCGACCCGACCCGACCCGACCCGACCCGACCCGACCCGACCCGACCCGACCCGACCCGACCCGACCCGACCCGACCCGACCCGACCCGACCCGACCCGACCCGACCCGACCCGACCCGACCCGACCCGACCCGACCCGACCCGACCCGACCCGACCCGACCCGACCCGACCCGACCCGACCCGACCCGACCCGACCCGACCCGACCCGACCCGACCCGACCCGACCCGACCCGACCCGACCCGACCCGACCCGACCCGACCCGACCCGACCCGACCCGACCCGACCCGACCCGACCCGACCCGACCCGACCCGACCCGACCCGACCCGACCCGACCCGACCCGACCCGACCCGACCCGACCCGACCCGACCCGACCCGACCCGACCCGACCCGATCCGACCCGACCCGACCCAACCCGACCCGACCCGACTCGACTCGACCCTGGAGATTCAAAAAGCCCTTGACCCGACCCGCGAAAATTGAAAAAGCTCTTGACCCGACCCGATCCGACCCGTGAGGTTTTGAACAATCCCTGACCCGACCCGACCCGTGATACTGTGAACACCCCATGACCCGACCCGCGGGTCGGGTCATGATCCGCGAAAAGCCAAAAATAAAAACAGCTACAAGCGGCTACAAGCTGGACGTAGCAGCAGAATATAGCAGACGTATAAAATGAGTTTCGACCAGATCCTCGATCTCGCAGCTGCTGTTTTTAGATTTTGTAGATGTGTCGCTGCAGCATGTGTGTAGTACCTCCGATCTATGCGTAGGAGCATCAATAGTATCTATCTCACGAAATATTCGTTCATCTGGTATGTGTTAATAGTACGCGTACGTACCAAGCATCACAGTGATAGTATGATTGTAGTAGGATAGTATAGAAGGTCAGGGGGGGAGGGCAGTCCCTGGCTGCTTCCTAGGAGATGTGTCTTTCCCGTCAGTTCCGGTTAGACCTTTGACCAACGACATTTTCGAGCAAAAGAAACATAAATCGTTACAGGGTGGGTATTTTTAGTATTCCAAGTAAAACGTGTGTATCAGCCGAGGTGTGAAGAATGGAATTTTTTGTCACCATTTTCAAATGTGCATTTCAGTCGCGTGGAAGGAAAGCCAAAGGTATATGTGTACCCCTAGTTCTCGATAGAGCTCGACTGTGTGCGAGCTCAGGTGCATGCTGGAAGGTACAGTCACATAGACGGGTCAGTGCCGCCGCACATTCTAGAGTATTTGCTTCCCGCCGTCGACTCTACCAACTCGCTTGAAAAGGCCCGATGGTGAAGTTGAGAGTGGATGGGGACACAGCAGACATCGCGGTGACTATCCGGTAGGAAAGCCATACGTAGCGGACGCCAAGAGCTGGAGGATGACCGATGTGATTTTATCGTATGGGGGTGTGCACTCGAGTGTGTGGTGTCGATGGCTATGCTCTCGTGAATGATATCGTGTTTGGGTCGACAGCTCTTACCGGCGGCGTACAACATACCCCACACGGTCCTTCGCACGCACGCTAACGGCCCCACCTTTCAACGCACCCCGTCTTCCCCGCCGAGGTGTATCGAAAAACATAATCTCGTGGATGTCATCGTGTAGGGGTGTACCGCGTGTTGGGTTGCTTGACGGCTTCACATACGGCGCGATTTCACATACGGCGGATTGCGAGCACTGGAGTTTTCTAAGAAATTTCAGAGCGCACTGAAGAAGCGCACTCAAAACTACTTGAAGTTTGCTTCACAAAGTCACTTTACATTATTATTTCTCTTGCCATCCGACAATGTGCAGCATGATCTTCAACATGGATCACTCATAACTTTCCCGAAAGAAGAAAACCTCGGAAACAAGTCACTTTACATTATTTTTCAAGGAATCACACAAAAGTACTTTTCGAAAAATTCTATCGCTTTTTTTATAGCCAGGATAGATTACCTAAGATTAAACTCTTAGGAATACGTAGTGCCTGTAGCATATAGTATTGTATTATACTAGTACTGTACGCGTAGACTAAAGTATTAATAGGTAGACACCTCCTAACGCGTAAGTCGTCAGCGCCAATGGGCTCAGCCCCTTAGGAACCAAAAAACTGTTGACACAAATTCATAGATCCTGAAACTGTAAATAAATCTTACAGCAAATCCCCATGTACCTGTCTCTACATCTGTTTCAGTACGAGGTACCTCGCATAGTACAATCGAAGACATGCGACCAACTGCTTAAAGAGCCGTACTCCAAGCCAAGGAACGACAAAATAACAGGTGTTACACGCCAGGAAATATCTGTGGCCTGATAACAACTGTTTCGGGGGACCATAGTTAATAGGACCTTTGGTAGACATAAAAACCTATATATTTAACAATTTCTACCAACAATATTTGGTCCTGTTAACTATGGTCCCCCGTAATAGTATCAATACAGTGGTCGTGGCCCCGTTTTGAGGCGACCTTCAGTAGTGACGAGCCGCTGGGAATCGCCTTATGGCCGTACTCGCCAAATATCTGAATAGCATCTACTACGTAGTAAGTAAGGTGTCACGCCCTATAACGGTAGCATACCTATATACCTGGTACCGCGTATGTATACATTATTCAGGCGACGCACCGTTGTTGTTGTTGTTGTTGTTCTCACATTAACTCACAATTCAATGCAGTCCGTGGTCGCAGGACAGGCTCCAATAACTCTGGAGTGGAAGAAATACCTCAAGTAAAAACAGAGGCAAAAAAACAAAAAACAAGCATACGCACCCCACCACTGCGGACACCAGGGAAGCAAAAAAGAGACTATTGATAGCAGACAAAAACCTAAAAAGAGAAGATGAAGTATCATATACCAGGTGCAGGTGCTATTCGGTCGCGTGGCGAACGTAACACCTTATTGGGTGTCAAATTTGAGGTTTGGAGCTGCGACAGGACGTACGTGTGTTCCACCGTACCGTGGGTCCCGATCGTGCATTTGCTCGCAAGCTTGACGCCCAGCTCTACTCAACAGCACTTCATCAGGATCATCTGCGGCAGAGCGCAAATAAATATGTAGCGATACAGCAGTACCGCCTGGTATATTGTATTTTACCGCATCGTACTGCACCACGAGTACATAGTAACTCGCGCTGCATCAAGGAGCGCACGACGCGGGCATGCTTACTACGAGCTGAATAGTCGTGCCCTAACGGCCCCCGAACATTGTGTGCAAAGAGCCATCCCACGGTAGGGGGGTGCACCAGAAGTTCCTTAGCCCCTCACATTAGTAGCTCAATATCTCACCCGATACCATAATTGGAAGATTTTGTTTTGCACCACCCGACCCGCACTGTAATGCGCCGGTCCTGAAACGAATACGCGAGTAAAAATTTCATCCTCACTGCAGATTCCTCACTACTTAGAGAACTCAATCGGTCAGAAGCCTTTGGCCCGAAAAGTGGAATCCCTACCGTGGGGTGACTCCAAATGGTAGACCCTCTGCTATACTCACAGCCCTAGTGTCCACTTGGTTGGCCGATGTCTGGGTATAGGCCCAAAGAAATGGCAGTTGCGCCCTGCGCAAAACATGACATGCCTCGCCGTAGCGGCTTGCTTCAGCGTGCTCTTCAGGCCGGCCGAAGGACACCGAAATGTCTTGAAGCGGTGGCAGAGCCCCCCCCCTTCCAACTCCGTCCCGAAGGGGATGCGTGGTCAAGGGAAAAAATAGCGAAGGCAAGCAACGAATGAGTACCGTCCCAAGTTTGTCCCTTATTCTACCTCGCTTTTACCGGAAGATCGGTAGGGTAGACCCTCCTCCGTGCCCTCTGCGTCAGACCCTGGACGTCCGACACGATCTGCGATATCATCTTGCGCGTCAAGCATCAAGCCGCAAGACTGTGAGGATGTCTTCCTCTTCTTGTTTGTGCGTCCAGCCCTTGACTCCGGCAGTGGCATTGTGCGGCCGGGGGAGGGGTGTTGCCTTCCTATTTGTATCCCGCGTCGGAGTCGCCTGAATATAGCGACCACCAGCCCCGCCCTATACGCAACTTAGGTGCTACGGTAGGAACTATTTCGGGCGACCCGTCCTATAGGCTATAATATGCAGGAACAATACATAGTCTAGGCGAGTGGCCTTGGACGAGACCCTACTGTAGTTATGTCAAGCCATTCTATATCTAATTAAGGCCGTACTCGCCTATTAAAGTGCGTCTTTCAACGGGATCACGGCTGTAGCGGAGAAAGCAGCGGGACTCCAATATTTGTGTTACTTTCGCATGCTTCGTATACCCTGAAGGCTCCCCTGCTCCCCGGGTGCACTGCTGCTGTGCCGGCCCACGGATCAACACGACAACATTCCCCCAGATACTGTTAGAGCTAGCTCTACGCACGAGCGCTTCGCTTTCAGCACGAGCGCTGTGCTTTCAAAATGAAATTCTACTTGGTAGCTAGTATAACGTAATCTACCCCACAAGAAACTGAACAGAATACATGATAGTTTGTAACGAAATATTGACAAATACACACGTGCACTATCTAAAGGTACGGACAATTCCGGAGACACTATCTGCGTGCTGCTCTATACTTATGTCTAACCATGGTTGCATGGGGCGAGTAGACCAGGGGGGCGTCTACTCATGGCATGCATGGCCGTATCGAATGACCTACTGTAGACATTCGCATCCCTGTGATGACGGGACACAGCATGTCGGGGTTTTTTTACCGACCAGGCAGACTATATGCTACTCTACTGGCGGAAGATGGGAGCTTTTGGAATGGAGAGCAGACGTTGTTCCGTGGCTGTCGGCTTCTCCGCAGGCCAAACGTTGCCCTTCGGGCACGCAGATGTCCGTCAGGATTCCGCCCTTGGCTACACCCATGAAATCGAAGTACGGCACCTACAGTTAGTACAGTCAGCACAGATGGACGAAAGGTTATATCGCATCAAAATAGAGGAAGGTGAAGAGCAACGAGTGGCGGGTTCGACTCAACCCCACCTGCCTTGACTGGTTGCCTGGGTGGAGTTTATCGGCAGCAAGCACCGAGGACTATAGAGGCTACTTCCCCTCTACGAAGCGGGACGTTTCCGTCGTAGCACCAGAGGAGGGGGGGGGGGGGGGATTAGCACCCCGCCGCAGCATTGGAGAGAGGAAAGTGCGAGTAGCAACCAGTAACCTTAGCTCGGAGTTTGAGCGATATTTCTCGCTCTACACGGGATCACAAAGCTTTAAAATATATCTCGCGCAAAAAACGTCGGTCCCACCTCATTGCTTACGCGGTTCAAGACGATTCAGCAACGGGGGACAGCTCTCTGAGAGTTGTAACTATCGTTTTTTTTCGGTGGGCATGTCCAGTGCCTACTATTACGGGGGACCATAGTTAACAGGACCTATGGTACACATAAAAACCTATATGTTTAACCATTTTTACCAACAATATGTGGTCTTGTTAACTATGGCCCCCCGTAATAGCGTTGACGTAGCTACCGACAAAGGGATGTGAATGTCTTCGACCCATCTACTATACACTCTGTTGCTCATGAGGCCATGCGACTGAAACAGGTCTAGGTTAACGTCAACTTTCAGTTATAAGAGCAGACCTGCTGAACTCGATTCGCTTCTTGCCGTGCTGGAGAAAACTGGTGCAGCTGGTGCGCATAATGTGTAGCGGTTTTTCCTGCCGAAGCCCTGATGAAGGTGCAAGGGCGTGACATCGGCACGGCAGAGGGCGGCCTCTTCAATCTCAGGCACGTCGTATGAGTGTGCTCGTTGTGGGCGGATGCATGGATAAATATACCAGGTACGGTATACCAGGTACAATATATGCATCTGACGATTCGCGTTCGAATGCCGCAGCTCACGTAGACAGTGCACCAGCAGCATTGCGGAATGCTGCGGCTCATAGTAGGGGTAGGCGCCTAGCCATGCTAGGGTAGGGGTGCTGTCAAATGTATATCTGATACTTAGTATATGGTATATGGATGAACATTTTTGATACCAACCATTCATCGCTGGCGGAGCTCTTCAACCATTGCATCAACCATTGCAACTGAGGTCCTACCCGATATCTCTGCAGAAAGATGCACCTGGTGTATTTAACAGTATTTCTTCGTTAGATACCTATTCTTGATACTATGTAGCCCATCGTTTTCTTCTTCGATGGGGCCATGTTCATGAGTGGTCAACGCAACAATGGTTGAAGCTCGTACCGTTCTACCATGGCAATCTAGCATAGCCTAAGATAGTAACACTCAATCCGACGTTCGTTCCTTACCGCCTGATCACGGGGGCAGAAATCCCTCGACGTTTGGCCCAAACTTGGAGCTGCGCCTTGACTTCCTTCGCCGCAACACTTTCGTGCTGGGCTGGGTGCCTGACGTAGCAGGGAAACAATTATCGGACTGTGACTGCCTCAGAATCGGAGCAAGCAAGAGCAACCTTCCCCCCTACTGGCGCATCGTGCTCATTGCTATACGAAAACCATGAAAATCAGCCTCCGTGCGAAACCCACCGTGGCCGTATAAGCTGTGCTGGGAGTCACTGGATATAAAACTTCTGCGTGGAAAACGTCGATCCTTCTTTAACTACTGCAAAAACTACTACCATACCCTACATCAAATACAGGTATTAATAGTACTGCAGTTCGTCTTTAAATCTTTCCTACAGCTTTCAAGGGGGGGGTTGTGTTGTTCTGCGGTCCGAAACACTAACAGGGGGCGGGTTTCTCGGCAACACACGGTGCGTTCATCCTTTTCGCCATGAGTCCAGCATTTCAAGATACCGCCACATGTACCACTACTGCTACTACCACTGCTACTACCACTGCTACTACTACTAAGAGGGGGCATGGTAATGATAACACCCGAGAAAGTATCCCCCTGTGCTTGGGCATCATCTTGTTCCGACTATCGCAAGATGTTCACCCGTAATATTTCGTCGGGGTACGCGGTTCTGTTCCTTCGACAGGGACCAAGATCACCTGTTGACCACAAAGATGTCCCTCAACTCGTCTGGCGATAGCGACCCGCAGCCGGTGTCGTCTGCGGCTACGCACGCTTCGATCCGCTCTGCCAAGATTATGCACCTGTTGTCGCAAGGCCAAGCGGGTGTCGTCACGTAGGCAAAAGCGTGTGGCGGCGTGATGCAAAGTTCTGTGGTCGCCTTCGACGAAGCGAACATGTGCACTATACCAAGTCCAGTGTGTGGGGCGAGATGAAAGCCTGCGCACGGCGCCCAACCCCTCTACAAATATCTTGGTGGTTTCCGGTAGCAGCTGCTGCGCTCGCTACAGGCACCAACTATTCGATTTTCAAGTGGTGGTCGGCCTCTGGTTGGTAAAGAGAGATTGAACGCCCGAGTCGTGCTCCAACCAGATTCGATTAAAAAATGCTGGAAGATCTCAAGCGTGTTGAACACCACTGACGTATGTAGGAGGAATGCTCTTTTTTGAGCGAATCCGTTAGGTAGATGCTGACGACACGGAGCTTGTGGTGCAACCCCCAGCTTCGACGCAGCAAATGTGAAGCATCAAGGACGACGGATGCCGTGGAGCTGGTCACCAACATCAGTTCCGCGGCCACGTGAAAGGAAGAAAAAGGTAGCGAGGAGCCATCCAAAAGTCGAAGACATGTCGGCAATCAGAATTGAGGACTCCGGAGGCCGTAGGTCTACCGTGTAGGTGTGTGTGCACGATAGCTATCTACAAACATCACCGTTTTGAAAGGTTTCCCCCCCAGTTATTACCTCATAAGCACATCGTCCGTGACCATGGTTAACAGAAGCATGCCTTGCTTTTGCCCAAAGTTAACGTCGCGCCCGTTCTTAGCAGTGAGACCTTCGGCCTTAGCTTCCATCATCCCTTCCCCAGCAGACGAAGAGTAAGTCCCGAGCGCACTGCAAAGACATGCGGGCCGCAGGGAGCATTGTATTCAGCTCATCCCACCCGGCGTCCCCCGGCGTCCCCGGTGGTCGAATGGTATACCTCGTAACTGTTAAGGTCAATTTCACGACTTCAAGCCCCCCCCCCCCCCCCCTAGGAACGTTTTCTAGTCCAAAAATCGGCTCGCAGAAAGCGCCTAGCGTATGTACGCGCGACTCCATGCCAGTCGACGAAAAGATAAACTGGCGAACTCTTCTCGCGACAAAAGCAAAGGCATGCACCGCAGTGGGAAGGGAGGGGGGGTGCCTGCTATAAGGGATCCGAGTTCCTACCAGGGACAAAGAAGTACACAACAAACATACGGGATAGAAAACTCAATGTACCAGTATTCAGTGTCGCTCGTTTCGAGCGTTCCCGTCGCAACCCCGAGGGATGAATAAATCAGCGTTGGCGGAAAGGCATTCTCGAACAGCGGTGAACCCGGAGCGTCAGCAAGAGCCCTACACCGAGTACGTACAACCTGCAATGATCGTGTTGGGGTTACGAGCGCAACATCGGTTCTGTCACGTACCTTGTCGGTTTCGAACTCGTTTCACGGCGCGCTGTGGAAGGCGACTCTCACCTTTTAATGTCTCTCAGGTTTACGACCCCGCCTTGCCCTTTCTTCTCTCGGGCCTTGCGTAGGGCGTTCCAGCACCAGTCTTTGTGAATACGCCTTGCTTGGGACAGCAAATCGTCGATCAGCGCGTCTCGTAACGCTCCAGATATCTGACACGTCGTATGAAACAAAAACAAAAAAAATGAATACTGACGTGGTGCGGCCTGCGCTAAATAGCGCGGACTGCGGGATCCCTCCCCCTCCAAGTTTCCTGATTCCACGAGTTGACCTTTGTGGGCGATGTGTTGAAGTTTCTGGGGCAACATGGTGCTATGCTGCGGTGAGTAGACCGGCGGGGTGGTAGAGTCCCAACCTATAAGTACATAATTCATGTTCGAGGGTCTGAGAAAAACGAGTTCATTGTTTTAGTCTAGGATACTATATACTTAGTATGGGGTTTTGAAGGGTTGAAATAAGTAGCGAATTGGTTTGGAGAGACATTAGAGCCTTCGAATTTCTCGAAGTATTACATTGTAATTCGAAACGATCAACGAAAAGCAGCTCCCACGCGTGGGACATATTTGACGGAGTCATTTTTGATAAAATGCCTAGTACAAACAAGGAAGCCACGAACATGGAGTCAAAAGGGCGTTGGTCAAAGTATGGTACTCCTACGGGTGTGGGTGTGGAGAACAGCAGAGTACGTGTACTTCTACCGCTTGCCGTACATATCTCCGTCCCAATTGGTACAGGCGCCCTCCATATCAACACGACCCGGTACAGCTGGTATTTGTCTAGCAGGGCCCACCTCCTTGTGCTTGAGTCCCCTCTTACACATAAGCGCAGCCTGCGCTTGTATGTCGCTGTGCGTATGGGCCACTCGTCTCTGCCATCCCAATGCTAACTTGGCCTTCCCTCGCTTGGCGGCTGAAAGGATGAGACAGGTGGGAAAACCGAAAGATGAAAACAAGAGAGTGGACGCATTACCATGTTTTATGGAAGGCACGAACCCAACATTTAACCACCAGATAACCGATATAGTCATCCTAGTACATATCGGCACAAGGTGGTGTCCACGTGTATTCGTTCGTCCAATTTTGAGGTGGCGAGCCCTGGGCGAAAGGGAATGCTCCAGCATGCCTCTTCCGTCGGTAGTTGAAAAGGTGGCGGCAAACAGGCAGCGGGGGCGAAAAGGGGGTGTGGTTTGCGGACAGAAAATAAACCATCTCGTAGACAGGTTTGGTCTGCCGAGAGCGACCCCCCCCCCCCAATCTGGAGGATGGCTGTCCTGTAGCTGACATTCTCTACGAGGATATACTATTACGGGGGATTATAGTTAATAGGACCTATGGTGTACATAAAAACCTATACATTAAACCATTTTGAATAACAATATTTGGTCTTATTAACTATGGCCCCCCGTAATAAGAGCTCACTGGTTCCTGGCAGATATGGCCGTCAAAACTGGCAACCATTCTCCGAAGTAAGCTTCTACATCTCCCATGACGCATCAATCCGGTATGTACAACACTTTTCTCTCTCACAATGAACACCAAACGGGAGGCGGGCCGCCGAAGGGGTGTCCGTACATGCACCTGACGGTCGTCAACCCCCCTTGTTGGGGTTTGGGGTGCTTCGAACAGAGATAAGGGTGATTGGTTTAGCTCCAGGGGTGACAAGTAAAACGTCGCAAGCTTAGAGTATTCCACGAGTTCAGCTAAGATGTTACGTTATCTCTCGTCCTTTTCGGTACGTTGCTCTCGTTCCGTTGATGTATTGGGTTGTGCGAAGGTGAAAATGATCCACCTACCCCACAGAAAAAGGTTTGTTCTTCAGGATAAGCTAACAGTTGGGCTATCTCAGTAGGTTTGTAGGTTATCTCTCCTAAGCGACTTTCTGCATAGCACATATTGAGAGCATGCAAGACGAGGAACCGCGCACGCTCACCCCGTCCTTGTTTACCGCCCATCTTGCTTGCTGCAGCAACTTCCTCCCTCTCCTCCCCCGCCTGTGCTTGTTTCACCCTGAGAGGAACGTGGCATGCGAGGCGCTCTACGATAGGGGTTCACCTTGAATTTTCTGAGGCTCCTTACTCAAGGAGCTCCACACCTCACACGAAAACCGACTTCAGCAAAAATCAAATTGCATCCCGATGAATAATCCTATAGCCCTAGTATACAATAACGTCATTTGTCGAAACAGAATTGGCATTCTGACGATTTGGGGTTAAGGGCCCCGTCATTTAGAAAATTGTTTGACGGAAATGTGCTACGTCTATCGCAGAACGCGTCACGCGTTACATACACATTCCAGGGGCTCACAGGGAACTAGCCGCTTCAAAATATGTTCAAACATGTCATCATAAGACCGGCATGCCATCACAAGATCATCCTATCAGAATACCATCGCCGTATTGATAGTACGAAGAAGGGGCTCATGGCTGGGTCGGCATTGCCAAAACACTTGCTGCAAGTCGGGATGTTGACAATCACCATCTCGTTCTAGCTTTACCATAGCATGGTTTGTTGCTACCGGCTGGATTCCAGAGAAAGGAACTACTTATACAGTAGTATCATAACTTAATCATCGTTATCGTCGACATGGCCGCGTCGCAGTCTGGCAGCTATCGGCGCTTCAAGAATAAGCACGTCGGACGGGCGACTAACTCACAGGCCCGGGCCGAGGCGTTACGCCAATGCATGACGGTGCGTGACAAAGCTCTATCAGAATGTTCTAAGCAATCACGGTGGTGTATACTATCTTGCTCTCACACGATGAAAACGCGAAATGCATCACACTATCTCGGCCGGAGCGTTTTTCCGACGTATTCTTAGGGAGGGCATTCGTTAAGCGATCTGCCTTCACAAAAAAAAACTTGGGGGGATCAGATAAGCCTGACCAAACCAGCTCAACACATGCTGCATGAGTAAGGTGGGGGTGTAGGGCACGCACGTGTGGCGCAAGTTGCAGCACCCGACGCGCCTCGACGGGCAAGGATGGCAGCCCTTACATGTACCTTTGGTCAGTACATCGGTAACTCCGCCGGTCTGCGCCAATTCATGCAAAGGGGGAGGGTCAACGAACACCTCGCGCAAACCATGTACGAGTGTACTTTTGTCAAAAGAGCGTGTTTCGTTCTGTTCGCCGTCTTAGCCGCGACACTTGGTAGGGACTAAATGTTACCCAGTGCATCGCTCCATGCTTCCCGTGTGACCAAGGATTACCGGGATATCTCGGCTGGTGCAAAGATCTTCAACACCTGCGAAACTTTTTCGAAGCTTGGCTTGCCTTGTCTGTGCTCGTCTGGAGCTCCCCTCCACGGCAGGGCCTCCTTCGGCATCGGCACCATGCACCGTAACGCTTCCTTGATATTCGCTCGCAGTAGCGGCCGCGCACTCAGCCCTGGGGCTCGCTGCGATCCCGTTGACTAGCCCTTTCGCTCCGACTTTTGCCCTCATGCCGTAGGCTGCGTTTTGACCGTTTGTGGCGAGTACTCTCATCTCTTTCAAGAATTTTTCCACCGCCGAGGGGTCGAAGTTGTACATGTCGCGCAGGTGCTGTGAGTACGTGCTGAATCGTTCTCCGTCCAATGTATTCACGAGTCTGTTGTGCGCGCGGGAAAGACCGGCCAACCGGAAAGAGTACTTCATGTTCATTGGGCGCCTCGGCGTGGAGTTCAAGTATTCTAGCAGGCTGGAGACTGCGAACCACTCCCGTCGGAATATGCGAACGATAGGTGGAAGGATTTGGTGAAGAGTGGCTCGATCGATTGGCCCGATTCCCCCGAGACCTCCTGTTGGCACAGTGTCAGGACCGTCACTCGAGTTAATTACAACCTCACTGCTGCGTGCGTATTCTACCGTTGAGGCAACAAATACCGCCCAACCAAACCCGTACATATGCTGACTGAGCCTAGTACGCCTACGAACTAAGTGCTCGTGCAGCAAGCACGGTTCTCTTTACATAACGCTATGCCTCTATCCATCCTAGAGGCCGTTAAATTAGAAAGCGAAGGGCGTGGTGGTACTGTTGTGGCGGCGTGGTGTGTCTCACCGGGTCCATTTGCACGCCAGAAGCTTCGTTCTCGCGTTGGATACTTGGCGGAAGCTCGTAAAATGCCTCTGGCACGACATTATCTTCTCGCGGTAGTAGGTTATTCGCATCCGGAAGAGAGTGCGCGTGCCGGCCTGGCCAACAGAAGAACACCGGCCGGCATATGGAGTGGTGGAGGGGACGTACAGTTCGATGATTCTCCACAACAGATGTAGTCCATTACGCATTGCACAGCGACAGGGGGCTTCAAATCAAGGATTCAGTCCTGCAAAGGTGTGATGGCGAACGCACCCCCAGCATCCCTTGCACGGAAACGGAAACGCAACCGCCTTTAACAAGTTGACGAAAACTTGGGGACTCACCCTCAACGCTATGCGGATTAAGTCGGCCGCTTGTGTTCTGTGTCTCCTTGCCACAGCTGCCCTAGCCATTGCCGCCTTGTTGCGCATGTTGAGCACTGTAGACTGTACGGCGGGGGCGGAAGCTCGAACCCCATCCCAAGTACGCCTCATGTGCGAGCGGCACCATGCTTTCTGTCGAGGTTCCCATTGAACATCGGCCGCAAATGGTTCAAACATATCAAAGTGGTGTTGTCGGCGGTAGGCCACCCTGACGAAAGGCAACAGCATTTCGGAAATCGCAATCACAAATATTCTACGTGTGACCTAGGTTTCACTGTCATCGACTTACGCAGGAAGGACGCTGGCCTTCCACTGGTCGGGTTTTGCCTAACTTCAGATCACGAAATATGGATCGACCTTGTCGGTTAAAATCGGGAAACACCAAGTTGTTGTGCGCCGTTCACCTGTATCCTGGCTGCTGACGCTTCAGACATTTCCTTACGGAGTCTTTCGTCCCTCCCTGACTGGATATGCTGTTGCCATTTGGCGAACTGAGTGTCGACGAGAAATACAGGAGTGGTACAGGTGGAGGACAACAATGGATGTATAAAGTTTTGTTGGCTGCTCTTGCTGCTCTCGCTTGCTTTCCGCGCGTGTCTACCTTGTCAAGTGGGTACAGAGAGCAGTAGCCCCGGGGCAGACGGAGATCCAGACAAAACAACCTCCTCGTTATTATCAACAAGGGGTTTAAGGGGAGAAAAGTCGGAACGAAAAAACTCTCAAGTTGTAAAAATGTATCTCGAATATAATTCAACGTTTGTAGCCACCGCTTTCGCCGACGACCCATGGAAGACCTCACCCTGATTAAACCCCAGGTGATATTTTAAAACCAATATCTGGTATGATGTGAGCATGTCGCACGGATTTACCGGATTTACACGGTCCGGCTCGCGATGGGAATACCAACAAGCGAGCAAATATAGGAAGCCGACGGGGCCAAGCGGTAGCTCCTGGCGGGCTTTTACGCAATGTGGAACACACAAACGGGGCCAGCTCGTCAATCCCCAAAACATTTCGAGGCAACTACGGCGTCTGAAACTGACAACTCTGTCGTCCTATCCTCGGACAACGCTTGCTTAGGAGATGGAATCGAAGCTGGCCTCGGAGGATGATCACAGTCTTGACCATCTTTATCCCCGCGCTTGCCGCCGAGCCAGCTCCCACTCTGCCCGGACTCATACATGAAACTGCGCCTTCATTATTATACCCAAACGCTCCATGTTTTTACGGACAGAGTTGTATATGCTATCATAATCATTCCTCGTTGCGTTTTTTTGTGCGCGGCGCTTGAAGTCTTACGTCAGCCAAAGGTGTTTGTAGATGATTGTGAGGTGCGGTTCCCGAATATGAAGGAGATTCTAGCAGAATGATGAGCTCACCCGCGTCGCACAGACAACCATCACGGCGAGCGCTTCCGCCCTCTTTCGTCCCGCCGCCCTGTCACTCCTTTGCCGAGCTTTATCCGCCAACAAGGCAGAACGGTCCCGTAACTGCATCATTCTCTCTTCTTCTATTGCCCTGGTCGTGCGTTTTTAAGGATGGTGTTATACGTTACAAGGACGTCGACTAGCAGGAAACGTCGTCATACTGCTGTATAAGGCAGCGGCAAGGACATCGACTGACAGACTAATGTCGTGCTACTCTAAGGCAGAAGCAGACGCACCGAAAATGTCGTACGTTCCAGGCGAG
>JARUPZ010001113.1:0-20000 GCA_031213475.1 Nereocystis luetkeana | reverse complement strand
CTGCGTCTTCACAGCAAACAACACCGTGTCGGTCTTGCGACGGCTTGTTTCCATCGCATACAGCAGTACTGCTCTCTCCACCGGCTGAAATTATACTACCAACAGTACTGACCTAACCTTAATGCTTCCATGAGTATCATGCCCAGCACTTGAACTTGCCTTCTCGGCCGCGTTAATAAGGGAACTGACTGTACACAGCAATACACAGGCGTCCTGGGACCTCCCTAAACTTACCTGGGTGGTCTGGTGGTCGGGGGTGTATGTTGTGGGATGTGCGCAAATATCAATACGTGTGTGTGTGTGTGTGTTTTTGTTTTTAGTCTCTCTCTTACACTGGCGCGCCCGTTGTCTCCACAACGCGTCCTCCCTCTGCCGCCTTCGGGAACGTATCATAGCGTGTTTTCGATGTGCATGTATGCACTTCGAGACAAAGACTCGCGTCGCGCTGCCTCCAACCTGTACAGCCACGTCTATGCTCGTGCTCTCGTGCGAGCGGGTGCCCCAATCCGTACGAGTTATTTCTTCTCTAAACGGGCCGCCTCCCGTTACTGGGACGCGGACGCCGCTCCCACTTAACGTTTCTTCGCCTATCGTTCGTTTGTTTTTTTGCTCATCCCATTCATTATCTTCGCAGATCTTCTCTCTCTCCTTCCAACTCGTAACTCAGATCCGGGGTCACATAGCAGGCTCTTCTACCCCCTTCCCGCTACGGCACGCGCCTTCATTTTTATCGCGAGAAGATTTCAGCCCTTTCTTCCTTCGTCGACTCGCATCGAATTGTGCCTACCCATGCTGCAAGGCGGTCTCAACAATTGAATCCTTTAGATTTTGATTTTTGCAAATAGAGTCAAATGTCCGACCCACCTGGGGCTCGTACCCAGGACTCAAACACAAGTAGAATTCGAGACCTCGACATTGTTCGTTGTCCACAACGAAAACCTCTTTTGCCTTTCGCGTCGTCGACTCGAATATTGAACAAGATGTTGTTCGACGTGCAAATCCAGGTCGAAACCACGCCGCGTACTAAATTGTTGAGGTTCTACGCATGCCGAGCTCCCGTAGCACAGCGGTCACCGAGGTCTACCGAATCTATAAGCTCCACCGAATACCTAGCCAAAAAGAAACAATATGCGTAACACCATAAACAGCCACAAGGCCAAATAGGTTTAGAGAAACGAATAGGGTTGCAAAAAATACAAAATCGAAATTGGATGATTCTTCGTTTGAGAGCCCTCATCAAGATAGAAGCGTCTCATCATAACAAAAAGTACAGCACCCCTATCGCAGCAAGACCCCACTTAACACGGCTTACTCTGTTCTTCCTCGACCTCATGCGTTTGTAAATAAGAGGATCTAACGTAGACTAAACCCGTATACCTGAACAAACGCAGCCTACCGGCGGCGAAACCAAATCGGCCGTGTTACTCTCTACGTCGTCGTGGGCAATGCTCGCCGCAGTCACGCTTGTCGAGCATATTTTCACTCCCGACTACCACGGGAAACTCACGTCTACTTCAACCGAGTCCTCTCATGTACGTGGCCCATAGTCTCAGCTCCGAAAGCATGTTCCGATTGTTTCGGTGGGTCATTGAGGGCTAACTGAAGTACTGGCAGATGCCGTGGCACTAGTCGATCGGAAACAACTTTGCTTCTTGAAAGGCGCGGGTCGCCTTGGGCTACATTCAGCCGCAGGAACTATCGAACCTCGTTTGATCGGCACACCGTAGCCAATACTGTCCGTGCTCCACGCAGGCTGCACTTCTTCACCCCGAGACTGCACTTCCAACAGGAACATCGGAATATCTGAGGGAACATCCCGAATTCCCCGCCTACTCTTCCGTTTGCCTATAATCCAATCTTTCACCAAAACAGCGGACTGAGCAAACACCGTCATTGCCATGCATATGTTTGCCGCGATAAGCACACCCGCGAATGCCGATATCGTGGTCGACTCCTCGCGGGAAACATCAACCTTCAGGAGGAGTGCTACATACATGCTGGCCAGGATAATACCGTTTCCCCAACGGTATAGACCCATGTCCACGCTTTTTTCAAACGGAGACATAGACTCAGAAACAAACAAAAACACCACCGCCAGTAAGAGCACTACCGCAATCTGCGCTGGGCTGTTGGGGAGAACGAAGACAGCGATTCCCGTAAGAGTGATGCGACGGGCGCACTCGACCACCTCGTAGTAGAATCGCGACGGCTTGTACGGCGACCATAGGTCGCTAGCGGGCTGAAGCTGCAACTTGTCGTCCCTACCAGATTTGGCGAGCTCCAGCCGATTGCGCGCAAGCCAATACGTGAAGACGGCCGGAATGCCGATAGGATAAACGCAGACCATGAAGGCCGCGTAAAGCTTGAAGTTTGCGTGCTTGTCGGTGGTGCAGATCAAGTCGTAGTCGGCTCGAAGATATTTGATGTGATCGTCCAATTCGTCGCAGGCAAACGTCTGGAATACAGTATAGGACACAGAGGAATATACGAAGAACGCCACGAAAAGAGCAGCGGACAGGTGCTTGTGCTTCACTCTACGTAGTGCTAGTTCTGAGCCCCTGTTGCGGATCTTCGCTATGACATAGGTGCACGCTAGCAACCCGAGCACCACAATTGGTGCAATAGTAGCAAGCAGAAGTCGGTCGTAGAAGTTGGTTGTCATCACACACGAGTACGAGGAAAGCAAACCAATGTCGAAGTTAATCGGGCTCAGCTTCGAGAGGAAGTCTTCATACTCCTGGGGGTAGACGTGTCCAGCGATGGCAGCGAACTGACAAGAAATTGGGGGACAGGCAAGCGACAAATACACGGATCGAGTAAGCTGGGATTACGTGGTACCTGGAATTGAACATGGATAACTTCATGCGTATGTTTGTGTCAACCGACCGTATATTCGAGTACGGGAGAGCGGCTACGAAGCCACTATTTACAATGCGGCAGTGTGGAGTGATACCAGAAAACAATCCCACACCCCCCTACATTTTGGAAAGACGGTGTTCGCTTGATATATCTAACCAGACGCAAGATGCCAGAAATGAGATGACGCTATGCAACACCACGGGCGATGAACACAATTAGAACACGTCCCCCTGCGACATGATTTCCAGTCTATGAAAACCACTCAAGGTAATCCCGAATCTCTCAAACATGATAAATACATACGTCTGTTGAATCCTAGCCTAAAATACATTTAGGCCGAGCCATGGTCTTGTCATGCACTCGATATTCCATGAACAAAGAGCTTTACCCCCAACACGCTCTACCAAGCAGTGCAATAAACACAAGCGCCGTGTTTTTCTAAACGAAGAGATCCACCGATAGTGAAGCCGTGCTAAGACAAAACGTCACGATACCATCAACTCAATTATCCTGCAATACGGAAAACGGGTGCGTACCTGAGAAACAATCTGCCAGACGACCACGACGATCTTGATGGCCGTCAAAGGGAACACCTTCAGGAGAAAGTCGTGACTATTCAATGTAAATCGTTGCCAGCAACCGCGCCCTGACGAACGTTCTTCTGCCCATTCGTCAGTCCCTCTCCCCAGGTAAGACAAGAGCACTGTCGTCGCCGTAAGCGCAGCCACTGCTATGAATACTGCTAGCCCCACTGCTGATCGATCGTTCGCAGAGGAGCACTTCGTACAGGAGTACGATACTCCTTCAGCGTAGTTTTTCTTGCAAACCGCGCAATCTGCAGAACGTAGAAGCGGCGTGCGTGGGATACATTTGCGGCGCAAACCTTCCTATTAATAGCTCACCCCAAATATATTTACGAATCATTTCCAGAAGGTCGACGAACATGCAAGCGGCAAACGGTCCCTGATATTTGGCCTGGGCACAGCCATAGCCGGGCATTCCACTTGGCACTGGATACTACAAACATACCAGGTACCACGTATACAAACACGCGAGGTTCAACGTGGAAATTGCGTTTGGGCAGGTGCATATAACCTTATTCAACGCCCAAAATTCTCCGTCACCTTTAGTGTATCATGGTGTGCGGCCGTTCGTTTGTTCCGTGTATGATCGACGTCCAGTGGAAACCTTGACCGGGTTTGCCCTCGACGATTGCTACAGTAGGGGTCGTACCGCACTATGCGGAGAAGACCTCAACCTCACCCAGAAACTGAGTTTGAGAAAGCTGAAAGTGTAACCCAGAGAACAATCCCAAAGCCTGAGCAAAACACGAAAATTACTGTAGAATACTACAAATATTTCTTGTATTCCAATGACATTGGACACTAGTCCCTCATAAATGGTTTGGCTAACAACACGTGATCTCCTGTTGTGGCACGCCTTACTCACAGGCGCCCTCGTAGCCGTCCGCGCAGTACTCTCTCGCGACGTCACCTCCCTTGCAGGCTTCGTATTGATAGCACTCACGAACATCTGTACTATTGCTCAAGCTGCGGTAGTAGCCCGGCAAAATGTTTATACTGGCCAGGGTAACGCCAGTTGCTGAATCGTCTGTGCCGGGCGGGAGAGGTTCGCACACAGGTATCCGACCGCTGTCTGTTACGACGGCCTTTTCCTCCAAGATTTCGATCCCGGTAGAGCACCGGGCGCATGCCATGTCGAAGCGAGACTCGGTATCATTCTGCTCGTCGCCAATCTGCATACCATTGAACGATGCAGTAGAAGAAAGCTTTGAGACACGAACATAACTCCCCTGGATTGCTGGTTGCGCTTATTGGATTGAGTCCCGAAATGCAAGTCGTGAACATCGATTGTGAATGGAATCACGCCAAGACAATGGCAGGAGGGGGTGGGGCCAAATGTTGTATTGGTTGCCTACATTTTCTCTTTTTTTGTTTTTGCTCATCCCATTTATTATCTTCGCCCATCTTCTTCTCTCTCTCCTTCCAACTCGTAACTCAGATCCGGGGTCACATACCAGGCTCTTCTCCCCCCTTCCCGCTACGGGACGTGCCTTCATTTTTATCGCGAGAAGATTTCAGCCTTCTTTTTCCCTCGTCGACTCGCATCGAATTGTGCCTACCCACGCTGCAAGGCGGTCTCAACAATTGAATCCTTTTTAATTTTGATTTTTGCAAATAAAGACAAATGTCCGACCCACCTGGGGCTCGAACCCAGAACTCAAACACAAGTAGAATTCGAGGTTAACCACTTGCACCACCGGGGCGACCGGCCACATGCAGCTATTAGACATGTATAGCGGATCCCGTGCATCGCAATCAATACACGCATTATCCTACCGTCGATGGCAGCGTCAACGTTGAGTGGGCTGTTCAGCCCGCCAATAAAGCGGTCAGGGTTAGGGTTAGTGTTTCTTCTCGACCAAGTAATTGTTTACAATATGATCCATACCTGCATACCAGGTATCTGATATAAGTTTCAGCTGATCTTCATACATCCTACGCAAACTACATGTAGCTCGAGCTCGTAAACATACTTACTGCAGTACAGAGTACAATCTGCGATATTTGGTCAGTCATAAGAGCGACAATACACGCCATACACAGCGAACCCGACAGACGACGGCAAGTACCCCTTTCGTATTCACCTCATCAATGTTCCTCATGTCGCGATATTCACCAGCAGCACAATGCAAAGTGTTGTTTTCGAAGGTAACATTGCTCATGGATTCCAGCAGCCCAATGCTGATGACGGCTAGTCCTTCGTCCCCGGCTTCGTTAGCTATAAAGTCGCACGTATCTAACGTCATACTGCCTGTGTGAAAAATGGCTCCTCCCGATATCCCTGTCGAACAAAACACCGAACACTTCGTGAGTGAGATGCCTCCAACGACAGCAAATTGGTGGTATCATTTAGTATGCTAGTATTAAAGACATACAGTGACGAACACCGATGGTGGAAGAACGTGTAGATTATTCAAGCGCAGTTCCCCGAACGCAGATGATATGCCAGCGACCTCGAACCGGAACCAAACGGAACCACACGCCGTAGCGTTCACCAGTCGCATCTAGTTGGTACCTGAGGATAATTCGAATCATCCGTCTTATATTTGCCGCAGGTTCAGACCGACAGCCAAATGCGCTCTGCGGCATAGTGTTGAGCGCGAGAACGTATTTTTGTGGCCACGTTAAAAGACATCTCACTTGCGTAGTTCCTGACAAAGGTTGAATTGATCACCGCCGCAGTCCCTGCGCCGGTGTACAGGTACAACGCTCCTCCATCTGTTGCCTCGTTGCTTTCAAAGGAACAATCCCCAAACTCTCTCGTCTCCTCTCTGGTTGATGTGAGAGAAATTGCACCGCCAAACTCTGCCCTATTGAGGTTGAATCTTGAGCCACTTAGGTCAAGGTCATCTGGCGCAGTGATCAACATTGCGCCTCCCCCCGCCAGCGCAGAATTGTTGGTGAATGATACGATCCCCTTGAAATAAAGCTTCGATTCGGACGTGGATACGATTGCACCTGAAACTCGTTACGACCATTGGAACAAAAACACTGGATTAGAGGCGTTGTTGGCAGGAATCCGACGTCGTCCAGATAAGACAAAGCATTGCGAAACGTTCAACAGTGTATCGTGAGGAAAGGATGAATTGGGAATGAGTAACATCAACAAAGTGCGGTTCATAGTTGGGCTATCGAGGAGCTGTCTCACTGTTATTCAAAGGGAAGATGCCTGGCCAGCCGAGGTGAACTGGTCGGGTACAAAGTTGCGTGCACCCTTGAAAGTCAAATTATTGCAAACCTCGGTGTCGTGACTGTCCAGCCGTCGTCGCCCGTTGAGGTGCCCCTGGTCCAGGCGACAACCGTACTTCCAAGGATTCACGATTCAACTGTTCTCGCCGCCTCAGGCGTTTGACCAGATTCCTGATCTATGAGTCTATGCATGTGTGAGTGTTACAAGGCAATACATCTAGCTTAACCAGTTAGAGGGGAATTCCTGCAAGCGACGAGTCTATGCATGCTGACCGGTGTAATATACACCCCCAAGGTGCTGCAGAGTTCATGTAAAAAATCCGGGTCTTTGTCCAGGCTTAGTTCGTGTTTCCACTCTGCGATGCTTTGGTTGCACACTTTGTTGTCTGACAGCAGTACGACACCATCGCTTACTAATACCGGTTGAACCCCTTCGCTTTGGCATGCGCTAGTTACGCATGCAACATCTAGAGTACTGACAGCATACAGCACACGGGCGGAGGCCTTGGGTTGCCCACCAAGCCGGCTATCAGCATAACTTATGCATATCGAGGAAACGGCGGACACTGGCGCGTGCACTAGGTAATCGAGACGACTACCAGGCGCGAAAGACGATGCACCTGATAGCAATTGCTTCCGTAGGCAACGTTTGCCCATTAAATACGATTTAGCTTTCATGTCCGCGTTTGTTTTCTCACAGGAAAGCAACGTGTATCCAGGTACACCATTCGAGCAATGCTACTGTCCGAGGTCGATGATATCAGGCTTGATCAAGCGACCCACCTTGTAGTGGGCAAATCAGCGAGCAACGAGAGAGTTTTCCAACGATACGTTCGACGATAGAGGTAGCACATATCCGCTAAACCGTTTTCTGAATGGCGGGGCTCCTCAACTCGAAATCGTCGGAACGCCAATATAGTTTATATTTGTTTTTGTGTACTATTGATATGGCCATGGTATTATTCGTCGGAATGCAATTTGATATATAGTCGGTTTTTGGGTGGGGTATCGGGCGCCTACAGTGAGGAGCCCCAGAAACATTACGGCGCACCTCTATCGTAGAACACCTCCAACAAAGGTATTTCCATGGCTGGACTCTGGGAGAACTGACTGTCGTTCCATCCAACCCAAGCACAGACCAGGGACACATACGTTCCGGACAAATACTCAGCACAGGTGACCCATGACGATACTATGTAAGGCATACACCAATTGTGGATAATATTTTGCTAGTACCTTTGTACCTGTTTTTGCCAATAGGTGTCATATACTATTACGGGGGACCATAGTTAGTAGGACCTATGGTATATACAAAAACCTATATATTTAAGCATTTTTACTAACAATATTTGGTCCTATTAACTATGGTCCCCCGTAATACGAGCTACCGTCGTTGTCTATCCTACCTCCACTTCGAGCCCAATTGTTGCTGAAACTGGTATTCGAAGTAATAGTGGTTGTGCAAGTTTCGTCGTTGATGGCACCTGCGGGTGGGATAGCACACGTATGGTGTGATGGGTTAGGGTTAGTCCCTTGACATCGTCACGAAATGAGAACATGGACCGACGCACACTGATAGTATCGTGGAAGCTGATGAAGAGGGGTATCGAGTAATTCATCGTCTACACATCCATTCAAGAGAAGACTAGCGTATGGTGTGTAGTTGTGCAGTCCATCGCACTGGACGTCATAGGAGGGAGTAGCCAGATGAGCCGTGCTCTCGTGTTGAAGACATCGATTTTCCCCGTACGCGTTTGTCGGATACGGTATGCGGAACTGCCTGGAAAAGAGCCACGCTTGCAAGCATTCCCCGAACTTTCGAGTCACCATGTTTCCCACTGGATTGATTTGGGACATAAAAGACGTAATTTCACCCAACCAGCACGGCGTCATAATAACGATGAGACGCTACCACTACGCCTGGTTGGACACGTGATGACGAGTTTACGGATACCTAGCCAGTATAGAAGTCCCGAAACGACGGAAATACACAGTCGTCAGAGTACTGTGACCAGAAAAACGTGCACCCACTGTGTCGCACCTCCGTCCAGCGTGGCAGCATTCCCCTCGAACACAGTTTCACCATGGATGTTGATTTCGGAAACATTGGCATGGATTGCACCTGCCGGCAGACAGAACAGGATCGTCTTCATCGTTGAGACGGTTTACGGATACCTACCAGACAGATCGGACCAGGCGTGTTTCGGGTATTTTCGTCGCTAAGTTAAAACTCGATGTACGAGTGTTGTGTGGTGTGTGATGTGGGTGTTAAATAGTTCAAATGGCGCATGGACCAAGCTGTAAACTGCACACCCAAGCATCTGTACGCGTGGCCCAAGCACTTAAAAAATCCCAAACCAGGATGTAAGTACAGGACCCAATGATTAGTGATACAATAAACTTTGCGCTATTCTTGATACTGGTGTCATAAGGAGGCATTCCAGCATGCCCGGTGTGGTCGTGCTGGTCATGCCGTTGGCGTCTTTATCGAGAGGCAATTGCGGCGTCAAGCTGGCCGCAACTGTCTCACATTCTAATGAGTTGGGCCTCTCACTCGAAAACCGCGGCGTTAGGGATGGCATGCCTACTTTCCGCCAGTCACTTGCTTTCGGCTTCATAGCATAGTTTATCCCGGTTCATGTCCACGTGGTTGATGTTGGGGCTGGCGACATTTCACAACTACGAGCTCCACTCATCATCCTAACTGAGATCCCAACACATACCTTTCGTTTGGAAAAGGCTACTTAATGTCCTTTAGAAAGGCCGCGGCCACAACCGACGCGACAGGCATCCAAGTTTATATTCAAAGGCAACCAATAAGTAACGTTCTGAATAGACCAGCTGAACTCTTCAAGACGCATCTTACGAGAGCGCGCAAATTTGAGGCAAGAGGCCGATCAAACAGTGTCGGGGGGAAAACCAGAGATGGACATCAAACGATAGTGACACTGTTTCGCCGTCGAAACCAAATGTTCTGAGCTTACCGAACTGACAGCCTAGAGAGTATTTGTTTTTACACAACGTTGTCTACTGCTATATGGGGAAACAGACATCGCAGTTTCTAGCCCAAACGGACGCTCGAGAGAAGGGTAGTGGTATGGGTACACTGCATCAGGTCCAAATTTTCCTGCTTGTGCAGACGCCAGGACGTTTCAGCACCTGCGCGAGGATGTGTCATTTGGTTTCCCTGATACCTGGTAAACTTTGGCTTAGGCTACGATTAAGCCGACGGACGAACGAACGCTTGGAGTGCCGTTCAGAACATAAGGGTGACTAACGGCGGGTATGTGGATCCGGGTTCGTTTTTTTAAAGTAGAGAACGTAACTGATGATGCTCGGTACTGGGCCAGGATCAACTCGCTGTACGGTACTGGGAGTTCATCTCTTCTGCCTGAGCAAGGTTCCAGGATTCCAGGATATCGACAGCTCACGTACGTCCCACAGTAACAGGTGACAGTGCAAAGGGAAACCCATTGAAGCGTGCACATGACGAGAGAGAACCCAGTACAGCAGCATTCCGTACACGCCTGTATTGTCATATCGCCGTGCCTTCGTTCGCAGTTTCAACGTTTTCCTGAGTGAATTTATGTACCACCCCAGACCCACACAGGCTTGGGAAAAAGCCCATAACCAACGTACCACGTATTATGTACCAGGTACACGTATTATATACTATGGTGAAGCGAAAACAAAATCCGGGTCGGATACAGGTGTCTGGGTGCTGGCGCATCCAGGACCTTAGTTATATTTGGAGCTACGGGAGAATTGTTCGTGCCACAGCTGAACCCTACACAAAATCGTTGTTCGAGACGAGCCATACATGGGTTTGGGTTCTTGGGTTTAAACTTTCGTAGGTTAGTAACCCTGCAAGTTGTGGTTCAGAAATGTTACGTGGCCCCAACCTACCTCCATCCTGTGCGTTGTTCCACGCCAAAAAAGAGGTACCCAGGAAGTTGATGTAAGCCTTGTTGCTGTTGATAGCACCTGGAATTCATATCACACGCGCGATGCCAAGAATCTCCTGGTTGGTCGCGGGTCCCGGTTGGGTACTACTGGTTGGGTTCCGCACAATCAGTCAAGAAACTCGTGCACGGATTTAAAGGGGTGTACAACGCAAGCAACCCACCTAAATCGGCAAATACACGGTAGACGTGCAAACGCTTCATGTATGGAAAGAGACGGAAACAATCAACTAACATTAAACGCACAGTAACATGAACACATACACCATCGCATAGAGGGTTTGTCGCGGGACTGCTGCATGCTGTGCTATAGCCATCATGCGTCGTGTACGGGGATGCCTGTAGTCATTGCCGTGGTGGAGGTGGTAAGAGTCTGCTGTGTGGACAGAACTTGGTGCATACTTTTTTTTACTTTTGTTTTCTTTAAACATCACTTTTACTTCCCAGCCTAGCTCGTAGGATGTTTTCTGGACAAGCCGTGGTGACAGGTGTCGTCCCTTCTCCCCCCCGGTACGTGCCTTTATTCTTTGTCGCGCATAGGGTTCAGCATTCCCACTGCTCGTCGATTTTCATCGAATGTAATGTAGCTAACTCACGCTCTCGCGCTGTCCGTTAATCATTTTTTTCATGCACGGAAAAGTCCCTACGAGCATCCACTCGGTGACATATGAACCAACGAAATTATACATGAAGGGTTGGCAAATGATTGGCCGAGCGATCTACTGTAGCTTATCATGGACGAAACTTTATACCGAGCATATTGGATGGGCGGTATCGGTAATGTATGAATACCAAATTTTGAGAACCCACGAGTTGCCAAGTGACTAGCACACCACTCAACGGCGATGGCGAAGACGATGATGAAAACTACTGTATGTTGGTCGATTGTGGGGGGGTGCATCGTAAATCTGATCTTTACCACATCAAATGTAAGCTAACTGGCAAGTTGTACGGTTGCACAGGTCGCTTGACTTAGATAATATGAATCATATATCGAACCTTATTTCACTATCAACACATCTACCAGAAGAGGGGAGCGGGACCGGAAATCATCATAACCCCATTAGCATCGGCAAGGCATTCTTTATTCCATGTAAACGAAAAAAATATTGCATTTTTTGTCTTGGACGGGATCATCGACCAGTAAACGAATATATTGCAGTGTGATACGGAAGTACTACTCCCAACCAACCGCATATCAAGGGGGGTCTCTCTGGGTCCCCTGTACGTCGCGGTCCAACAGGTTGATGCACAGCAGGGTGCGCGTGTCGACGTATATTTGAGCGTCTGGTTCTCCCGCATCACTGGACCCTCCGCATCCCGCTGAAAAGAACGGTGTCAAGCACTGGACCCTCCGCACCCACCTCCGGTACTCTCTGCCGTGTTGTTTGTGAAGCTCGTTGTGCCGTCGAAGAAGATCTTGGATGATATCACGTTCAAAACACCTATGGATTGAACATATGGCAAAAACGTACGCCACGGTCTCATACGTGTTGATATTTCGATGTTTTTTTTCGCATACAATGTACCCTTGGAATCGATTGCAGACCACAACCCAGTCCATCCACGTGCTTTGCGGTACCTAAAAAATTCAGGCACGATTGCCTGCCTGGCGATGCCTTGCTGAAAGCACACTGTAAATTTCAACAGTGAACCGAATTCAATTGCTGGCGATCCTTTGCTCACATATTAGTACCAGGTGTGTATTTGGGTGGTGCAACTAGTTATGTGGAGGCCGACAACGGCATCGGCTGATTTCGCCTGAGATGACTTCAAGCTATACACATTTTGGAGCAATACGTGTGACGTTCATAGAGTAGAAACAATGAGTAAAATGGGGTGTAGCGCTTCGAGGCAATGGATGCCCCCCCGTTCTAGGTATATTCCACAATGAGATTATTTCGTGAAACATCGTGTATCTCCTCCAAGAAACGTTATGGGCGTTTTTGCTCTGCTTTTCGATTTTTAGCTTCATTGGTTTCGTCCTGCACCGGAATGCTATTATTAGTGTGGATTGGCTTGATTTTCATAGATTCTAGAAAACCGCTACCCGCAAACCGCACCTATCGCGGGTTATGCCTCCAACACAGCTATTTGTACTGTATTTTACAAAGTATACACGTGGTAGAAGTTCGAGTCAGCGTGTCGTATTGAAAGCTGCACACCCCACCTAAACCACAAGTTCGCGTCTAAATGTAAACAAATGAGCTACGAGTAGATTTCGGTTGAACTTCCCAGAAATTGATGAAAAATGTACGCACCCACTGTATCCTTTTTCTATAGCTTTGTTATATAGCGTGTGCAGCGCCACGGCAAGTCAAGCGCAAGAGAAACCGAAACGCCTGCCTTGGACCGCTCAATCGCAAGTATGTAACATTGGTACAAAGCACATCCATGCTACTTTGCGTCAACATACATTACAAGTCAATATCGACGAATGATTATCGCTTCCCACGCACACTTACTACGTTGTCAGGGTTCCATCGCGAGGGTTCCTGGGCCTCTAATCACTAGTCGGCACTCGCCATGCGGCGTAGACACGGATATCATCTAAAACTGTACTGACCCCGGATAGAACCAATATATGGTCCCGAAGCAGTAGACGGGCGATCTGAAATTACTGAAAAAACTTGTGGGACGGCAAATAACCCTGGTATGTTGCATAGTGCCCAGCAGTCGCCCATGCGCATCCATGCATCCGATGGTTCAAAGCGCTTTCACGTGGAACGATCAACAAGCGTGCGTGATAGCAACGCTTATATCTCGCGTATTCAGCCCCAACTTTGAAACGCACCTCCACGCTGGGATGCTGTGTTGTTGCAGGCGAATACGTCCTCAAATTCGACTTCGGAGCCTTCGGAAATTGCCAACACACCTGTGAACGAAAATACGACGACGTCGACGAAATCTATGCCTTGAAGGAATCTACCTCAAGAAGGCAAGGGAGGGCGTTGAGGGTGAAACGTTTGTACTTCACCTAGCAAACGGCAGGACAGCAGATGACCATACGGAGGGAAGAATTTGAATTTTTCCTTGTGTCCGATGGCAATCTGAGAGTCACGAGGAGTCTCGAAGTGCACCGACAAGCCAGGCGTGTGGAGGCATAGTATATCCTCATAAGTGATGCATGTGACAAGCCTCTCGTTCCCCTGAGGTACGTGCAGTGACTCGAGTGAGGAATCCAATTTTGACATGGCCCTATTCTAATGTATTGCGCGATGTGCAGGCGCTGGGAGATGGTTCAAGTTAGTAGGAAGGGACTTCAAGTACAATTCTCCTCCGAAGGGGTGTGTGCCGATTGAAACATGGCGGTCACGCTGCACCGTCAACTTCAATGTAATAAATGTCGGCAACCCATTGCATGAAGCACGTTCGTAAACAAAGGAGTACTCATTGCCGACCCAGGGCTTGCTCGTCACGAGTGCACCGAGTGGTGTTGACTTCATAAGTCATCTCCCTTCGCGACAATGCAACCGTCCGCCCTTTGGATGAAAACTGGAAGACGCTCCAGGCAGGGGTCTACAATGCACGAAGCAAAGCAACACAGAAAGTGAACGATATTGTAACGGACATGATACTCGAAGCGTTGTATATATTACTTCGGCATTATCTCACATATTTCAAGCCCTGGGCTTCTTTCATGTTATATCGCAAAACCTCGCAGAACAACGGGAAAATATTTCAACCTCGTATAACGACGGAATACGTTGCTGTGGGCATACCTCCGTTTAGCTTGGCTGAGTTGTTGACGAAGGTATTCCGTCCGGTAAAGGAAACCTTGGAGGATGCTACGCTCATAGCGCCTCCTGCGAAATACCAAGAAGATGACAGGACGGGAGCATGAACGTCGGTCGCAGGTTTCCTGTACAGAACGCAACCTAAGGTGGTGCTACGATCGCTCTGCAGGCAGTCGTTTCGGCAGGTTTTGGACACCACTGAGGGAGGTGATACAGAAGACGATGTTAACCGTGGAGGCTTAATATATCGATTCTTCACGTGGGACAACGTTGCCACCTGGGTGCCAGGGGTGGATGGTCACTTTCGTCATATTTAGCTATACCATACTCTTGTCGACATTTACGTTGTGTTTCTCGCCCATGGAACGGTTATTGCCGGTGGTGCTGGTGGCGTATCCTCCCGTCGACGACACAGTTTTCCCCACTAAACAGATACACATTATATTGATTCATCGGGCAGGTCTCCCGTCTACCATACATGCGGTCAATTATTTACCTGTCGTATTTAGTCTACTCGTCCGTTGTAGTGCATATTCCCCTAGCGCGTGCGCAAACCCTGGTTAGTTCTTGGCTTCGCGGTGTTAGTTGTGAATGCGCCTGTCGATACTTATGTCGTACTGTAGGTACAACTGCTCGAACCAACCAACCAACCTATCTTCAGGGAAGCATGATGACAAGCCTAACCTCTCTGTCGCTGGTAGATCAGGGTATGGTCAGATTGCGGATAGATCTTACAAACCACGATTGATGTCAAAACCCATGACGCTCTCGTACATGTAAGTAGTGGTTTCATGTGGCTGCCCTGTCCACTCCAAGGGTAGCTTTCGTTTATAGTGTGCGTACGGTTAGGGTTTGATGCGTTGGGTATGTTTTTCATCCGTCTATGCCGAATCAAACCTTTACGAAGTGAGCACATTCCACGGGTTCCCTATTGATAACAGTAGAGCCAGACTCACATGGAAGGTATTTCTTGCCCAATGTTTCGCGCGTATGTTCGTCCACCCCTTTTCACTCACGATTGCTCTATTTCAGCACTCTCACCTACATCTCCGGTACGTGGGAACCATAATAAGTTAAGTGTCTTATTTGGCGACTGATTACTCTTCTGTGTCGCGCGGCCAGATGGATTCAACTCTCTGATGTGTGCATTGTGTCACATTTGGTTTCTCTGGTATGACACATCGTAGAAATACGCTGCTATTAGATGTTCGCTGTAGGGGTTGTTTATTTCATTGAGCAGGACTCGGGAGTGCTAAACCAGGGTCTGGAAAACTGCTTGATTTCTGTACTGCCACGTTGATCGACTTATCTAGGCAGGGTCTGCAGCGCACGACATATAGCAGATCAGTGCGACCCTCTAGCAGCAGGCTTCGATGGAGTATTTCCCTTCAGTACCTAGCAGTAGAGTACTGGTACAGTTAATTCCGAAAGCTGTGCAATGGTGCCAACGTTGTGTATATATTCATCAAGACTACTGTTGTTGTCTTGAATTCGATTGGTTCAAAGACCACGTTATTTTCACATGTTGTCTGGTGTGGGCGGTGAACAGCATCATCAAGACGGTCGACTCCGTCGGCATGTCAAGCGGGCCCCTGGAGGCAGGACCGATGTCCACCGATACAGTACACTTACCAAGAACATTACAATATTCTCAAGGCTCACGAACTATTATTAGTAGTGCGTTGTCAAACATATTTACGCTGGATCTAAACGGCAGCAGTACAGAGCTCAACCCTCCTAGTTCTGCAGTGTCGCTTGGGGGCAAACCAGGTAGAATTTGAGTGGTTTGTCCCCGGAACGGGACTGCGGTTTTAAACAGGTGAAGAACAACCAGGACACGAACAACCAGGACACAACTTGCAGGATTATCTGCAAGATCATCTGTCAATACAATCTTCATATCATTTGAGGTAAAGGCCACGGCCATGGTCAGCGTTTCCACAGAGACTGTCGACCCATCATGGATGTCCCATCGCGAAAAACCCGTGTAGACTTTGGTACTGTATTGAGTCTTCGTCGCATCAATGCTGATGAATAAGATTGCACGAAGTCGATGCAAGCTGTCTTGGGAATGTCGGTTGCTACTACACGCGGAGAAAAACAATTCAACGATCTAGTTTGAGGAAATTACAAAGGTCACCTGAGAACGAAGCGGTATTGTCCACGAAGTTGCAGTCGTCCACAATCACGGTGCTGTTTTCAACAGCGGATATTGCCCCCCCAGTACCGGCAGCATTTCCTCCTCTGAGAACCAACTGACTCAGGGTGAGCAACCCGTTGGACACCAGGAATATGCCGTCGGTTCCCTCTGCGTCGATTTCAGCATCGTTGGTCCCGGTGACAGTTAAGTTGTTCCCGTGGGACACCTCGATCCGCTTATCGATCGAGACGCTGGACCAGGTCACAACGAAAATCCCTCCGGTGCAATCCATCGCCTCGCGTAGAGTCTCAACATCATCCCGCGTAGTCACATCCCGTACAAAAGTCTCAGATCCACACGTAGCCGATTCTACGTGCAGGACCGATACGGTCGCCAATGCAGTCCCCACCACTGCAAGTAGATTAACCATGAACCTACAGTAGACAAAACAGCACGAGGAAGGCAGCGTTCAAATGTAAAGACATGGATGTTGACAACCTCAAATAAGGGGCTGCGCCGTGAAAGCCGAGTCTAGAGTTCTCGATCACAACTCCAACTGACACGCTTGAATAACTTCAAGAATATTCATGCATGCAAGATATTCCTCGTCACACATTCTATATTCATCCGCTTACAGGACAGCTTGAAAATGTACAAACGGGAGGTTAAGGGAGATTGTTTCACTATAATAGGACGCCTATTTTGCTCCCGGCATTCAATGGTTAACACCAAGCGCTTGTAGAAGCGAAGCGCACGAAGCACCGTGAAACAGTATCATAGGTGTGTGGTTGCAAAACGTACTATTAATACTGCAGGTACATGATGCCACTCCCACAGAAAAACAGTATCTAACGGTGGCGGTGGTTTTTCCAGAGACTTCGACGGCAAACTACAGCAACTTTCGTTTGTTCATTCATTTCCGGTGGAATGGTTACCTCAACTCAGAGTTGTGGCGTACGGATAATCGACGAATGTATAGGTGGACGTCATTACCGATCACCACCACCGTTTGGCCTCCAAGTTCATGGGGTGTATCATTGTGGTCCCCGTCCAAGAGCAATAAGTCGTTCCAAACCCTACCCAGCAGGGAATTTAAATACCAGGTACTAAATATTTTGTGCTACCTGCGCGCGTTACGTAGCCAAACTAGAGAAGTAGTTACTGTGAACTCGCACTATCAGAGTGGTGGAAGGCCTGACAGACCCTGTATCTGGCTACCTGGTATCTGGCCTAGTAGGTTGATTTGTTGCAACCAGCTCCAAGTAGGGTTACCGCAGTTAGTTCTGTATTGCTGAAATAACACCCAAGACAGAAGACGACCTATATTGATCAACCTGGTCGGGTGAAGCTATTACTCCCGGTGTTTTTGTACTCTTTTTTGCCGTCGACGAACACTACTGTTGATGCCGTGCGTTCGAGTGTGTAGTCATCGATACATCCCAACAAAATTGCTCAAATCAGTCAGTGAACATGAAAACAATCCGTTCAATAGGGAAACCGATCGATATATTTTGCAGCTTTGGGCACATTCGGAATGGACTACTGCTGTATCTCGTCGTTGATTTGGGGAGGACGGATGTTGAGAATTGATGAAACAAATACAACACCGAAGAGACATCCGCCGGAAAGGGCAAAACAAATGATCGACACGACACACAACTCCCACTCCTAAAAACTTGGTAGGCACAGAAATTTAACCAGTGAAGAGAGAGAATTGTAAACCACGCAAAAAAGAAAAGTTACATTTATTTTTGTTTTTTGTGCTTGTGTTACGGTTTTGGACCGTTTCAGGAGTTACTACGACTTGCGTTTTTGTATCAGCAGGAGCCGCGTCATTTACGGCCCCTCCCCAATTTTTGGATTCCATCTTCTACTCCTCCTCCTCCTCCTCCTCCTGCTCGGTGGTCCTACATGTTGCCTTGATCGTCGCTATCGACCTGGGCACAAGCAATCAGTGTACTACTATCTACCAGTACATACCTGGGAGACCTTCTCCCTAGCGTCAGAAGCTCGCTCTACCTCTCTGGAACACGCGCGAGCGCACGTCTCGACTCGGTTGGATCGTGGCCAGACTTGAGGTTGGTTTTGTGTTCCCTATTATTTCCATATTGAAGGCAAGTGTAGTAATCCTACTCCATCTGATGCGGACAGTAAATTGCGATCCTTCGAATTGGTTCATGCCTGGGCTGCTTGCCTCATCCCGACCCTAGACCTCATGACCTGTATGCTCCCGATCTATAACATGGTGTCCTATCCGAGACACGCGCTTGCACGCACTGAGGATCGTGCTGCGCATCCCATGCTGTTTTGGTTTTCTTGTTTTTTTTGTGCGGGACCTTGAGATTCTCTCGTTTTTATTGAACTGATTGTGCACGGGCATGCGCATACTACAACTGTGTACGAGTACTGCTGTAATAGAACTTGTAGCTTTCCCCTGTTGTTCGTTTTCCTTCTTTTCGTTTTTTCGCTTCGACCGGTTTCTCTTTGTTTTTCGGGGGAGGCAACGGACACACTCAGGAGCATATATTGCCCTGGCGTGTGTCTTATCTCTTGGCTCTATCGGCTACTCTATGCAGTTCTTTGCCCCTTTGCACCTTGAGGCGTTATTGGGATGGCACAGGTGGGAGTCCAAAAGTATGCAGCACACTCGTTAGGCCCCCGCCCTTTTTCTTTCCACCGGCAGCGATTAAAATGAATGAAAAGCAGAAGCCCGAACGTCATGTGACCTGTGGTTTGTGCAGCGCGCCCAAGTGTGCTCGCTATAGTGACTCCCGGGCCGGGTACTCACTTGCCATCTGTCTGTCTACGCGTGCGCTGCAGTCGCCGTACGCCACTCGTCGCTATCGCGACGCGTGGTTCTGCGTTGCTGCGAACGCGGCACTTGACTGCACTTTTTCTGGTGTGGGCACTACCCACAAATGCCTGCAGCAGGATTAACGGGGAGATGCCCCTTGGTCTAATGTGCCATATTTTTTACAGAGCTCCTCTGCACCAGGTATGCATATATTTGTACAGGCTACTAATATACCGAGGTCAGATCTCGGAATGTGTTGATAGCGTTCGGCTTAAATATAATACTCCGGAGTATCAAAGAGCAGCTCGAACGATACCTTAACCCTGGTATCTTTTGGGATCCAGTTGGGGGGTATTCAATTCGACAGAAAAATGACTATGACGTAAATATCCAAACGTAGAAGCGACCTACGACTGCTCTGCTGTAAAAACTGTTGTAAAAATTATGCAACTTCCCGTAGGGAGGTGGAGTTTGCGGAGGTGTTTTGGAATTATAAGAACCTTTCAGAATCGTGAGATGAGGCGAGATCAGACGGCAGCCGAAAGCGTCTAGTCACTAGAGCTAGCTGCTTGGGCTTAGACGGCAGCGGCGGCAACAACGAGAGCTCGTAGCAAATCTCGTAAGTAGCGCGCCCAGACAATTGATCGACTCTGCAGCAGCAGCGGCAGCAACAGGGGAGCAGCAGCAGCAGCAACAGCAGAAGAAGCAGCTGCAGCAGCAGCAGCAGCAGCAGCA
>JARUPZ010001112.1:0-24288 GCA_031213475.1 Nereocystis luetkeana | reverse complement strand
TTTGGTGGCAGGTGCATTTGTTCATCGCTAGGGTGTGGAATAGAGAAAATGCGCCGAATTGGACATACGCTGCCTGCTCTATACACCCTGTTTTAGTGTTTCCGAAAAACAAATCCTCCTCCGGTGACGGCTGTTGTTTCCTGTTTTTGTTGCCACAATACGTGCCGGTTCGCTCCTATCTATGATCCATATGATGCTCGGGGAGGTTTTTGTTGCCGCATCCCCATGCTTCGGCATTTGCCGGTGGTTTGGGTAGAAACCCTCGTGTTGCTATTGGTCGGGAGTTTTCAAGTGTTTGTTTTCAGGCATTCTGTCTCTGCTTCAGCAGTAGTTTCTCACCCGTAGTAAGCAGGCAATGCAAGGTGTGGCTGGCTCTGCTACCTGGTGTGTTGGAGTCTGGCGGTTGTGAACGGTTCTGAGGTTCCTCAATTTTTCTTTTTTCTTTTGCCGCATGGACTCCCTGCTTTCGTTGTTCCCCAGGGCACGGAAATCATCAAGACGAACCTGAAGCTCAACGTCTTCGGCGTGAAACTCGACAACTACTTCCACCACAGCTACTTCCCCTCCTTGAGCTCCATGACGTGGACCCTCGACTACACCAAGCAAAGCACCCTCGGTACGTTAGCCAACGCAGCGGCAGCAGGCTGCTGCTTGCGGAGGGTGGCCTGCGTGCTCTGCCTGCTGTTTCCGTTGCCTCGATGGCGTCGCGCTGTTTGCTGGAGCTCCAAGCTCACCAGGAACAAAAATACGAAATGCTTATGCTTGCCGATTTTTTTTCTACCCCCGGTAAAGGAGAAGCGTCGAGGATTGTTTACAGCCAAGCGCGTGATACCCCGACGCTTGGTGCTCATGTTGAACTGTTGACCGCCCGGGGGGTGTTCGAGACGTAAACCGGCAGTGTTTCGCTCGCTCTTGGGTTGCAACTCCACTGTTTTGTGAGCACACACGGGTGGACGTTCGTTTGAACAAGCTCTTTCTGGGCGAGCAGCAGGGAGTCATCGCGAGAGAGCAGGCTGTCAGGATGTCTGTAGTGCGAGAACGGCTCAATAGGATATTGGGTTTTGTAATGTATGGTACGGCGGTTTTGCTTGGATATGAAAACGCCAGCACAGGCAGCTTCGACGCGCCTGTACTGTGAGATAATACTTCACTCTGTTATTTTTTTGCTCTACCCGAACCTCTTTCTCAGCGCTACAGCAGCGTCGCCACTCCACTACTACATGGTCTACAGCTGGAGTACCACCACCCGGTGCTGCTGGTGGCTGTGCTTAGCTTGTGCACACAAACGTGGGCGATTGCGGACGGAGGGGTCCTCGCATTCGTTTCCCGCGTTGGCACCCGTTGCTGTTGCCGAGGTCGAGTTTCCGATCGATCGGTGACGCCGCTTGGCTGCTGCCAATGCTTGATTTGACGACTGTCGCTGGATTTACGACCTCGGCCGGACGATGGCACGGTTCGATACGTTATACCCGGAGAGGTGTACTCCAGGGCACATGGCCCAAGTGTGCATACATACGTGCATTGTGATGATAATTATCGGTTGTGCTTCTTGTACCTGTGTGCCGCTCGCTCGCTTGACTCGAGACAGACGACTCGGTCGGCTTCTGGCACGTGGCTCCACGCCCCGGCAAGGACAAGCAGGATGACTGGTCTCGCGTCTACTACTCGGTGCAGGTTCGCATCCCTAGCTGGGTCCCGGGCATCGTCATCGGGTACCTCAACAAGAAGGCCATTCGGGAGGTGAATACTTGTCTTGTTCGAATAAGGGTTAGGGTCGCCTGAGCTTTTTCCAGCGCCTGCGCACAGGTGCGGCGCTGGGGGGGGGAGAGGGGAGGGGAGGGCTTCCTACCCCGCATTTCTTTTTCGCGCTTTCTGTGTTCCTGGGCGGTTGGAACTGCGGCAGGTATTGAATAGAAACAATAGTCCGGTCATTATATAACTGGCTGGCTGAATTTGTTTGGGGGGGGGGGGGGGTCCAGCTTAGTTGTGTGTTTTCGTCGCGCGGGAATATGAGGAAACCTCGTACCACGGCAGTTAGTTGTCGTAACTGCGGTATTACTGTATTCATGCAGTTGCTGCTGACTACTGCAGAATGTCGGGCAGGACGCATGAAAGGTTGTCTCCAAGTGTTCAGTAGGTCGTTCATCGTAGTTGTGCATCCATTTTTTTCAGACCGTGTGTTATCCAGACCTCGTACGCCTGCTATTGATTCATAGATAGCAGGTACATCAGGCGATAATACCCGAAATAGTTGCTCTACAACGGATACGTATTGATCCTCTTGATAGAGATGGATACGTATTGATCCTTTTGATAGACATGGAGAGGCTCGTTGTCGCTGTCCATCCGATATATGTACATACAATGTACTGGTTCAATGTATTTGAGTATGTCAACCCCGACCTAATGGCTGGCTCCCACACCACGTTGTCGTCGTGTTACAGGCAACGACGTGGGTTAAGAGAGAAAGCGAGCAGCAGTACAAGGTGGACTTGGCGAAGGGAAGGACGATCAGCGGTGCCAAGAAGGGCCCGGCCGGCTGGGGGGGCGGGTTCGGGGCACTAGCCTCGAACGCATCGGGGAATAAGGCGGCCGGCTCGTGGATGCCCAAGTGGATGCAAGCCGAGCCTGAGCCCGAGCCGGAGCCAGAGATCGTGGAGGTAAGTAACCAGGAGGAGTAGAGTAGGAGACACCCTGGAGGACACGGAAGAAAAAACTCACCCCCCCCCCCCCCCCCCCCGTCTACGGTCAAACGACTACGGCCTTGCATGATAATGACTACACCTCCCGTCCCCTAATGAGATACCAGGTACCTGGTGTATTTTCCAAGGTACATACATACATCTATATATTGGTTGGGTTGGCATCGGTTGGCGTCGGTTGGCGACGACGCTGTCAAACACGCCTCTCACTGCCTGAGCTAAACAACCAGGGTACTTTGTTTTTTGCTTTTGGTGGTCACCACTGCTGGCGGTCGAGTTACATCCGTAACTCCCCACAAGGGGGATGATCGTATCACGTAGTGTGTATATGAAAAAGTGAAGCACCCACGAGGCAGTTACACAGTTGAACCATTACTGTCTCTGGAAGTGGCCACACCAGAAAATAAATCAAATCAATGAGGGTGCCATCCATATGCGAGTAAATCCGCCTCAAAAGCGGTCTTTAGTAGGATGCAGCTCACCGTTCATGCGACTCGCCCAACACCCCACGGCGCTTCACGCTTGGTGCAAGCAATGTCTGCCTGGTCGGTGAAAACCCAACGTGCTCCGTCCCGGCATTGTAGGGATGCAAGGGTCTACGACTACGGCCATGCATGATGATGAGCACCCCCCCCCGCCCCCGCCCGCTCGCCAGGTCTTAAATAAAATATATCTGACTTATATTGGAATTTAGTGAGTAGCCCTCCCCCGCTCCTTGTTGGGTTCGCGAAAATGTTGCTGTAGTATGTTACCGTATTGTACTTTTCCGTGTTCTCCTGAATATTAGCGGGACATCTGCTGTTGCAACAGAGATGCTGGCCAGCCTGGATTTCTTATTTAAGAAAGGGTGAAACTTCCAATATTTTACGGCGTCAGGATTTCTTCTTTTCCTATAAACCTCAGCGTGGCTTTATTTGTGATCGTTTTCTCAGTATAAATGGTTGTCTTGTACCTGGTACTGTATAATAAGTCGTCAGCAGGATCAGTTGGTTGGTTGGTTGGACACCAGTTTTAGTGTCGAAGCGACGTTGCCGCGATTGGGGGTTGTTAGCCGAATATGCTGGGCAGAGGTTGCCCGCCACGATAAACGACTGTTTGCAACTTTCGGTCGTAAACGCTACGAATGCAAGAGATGTATGTGTGTTTGTTTTTGTGTTTTCGCGACAGGTTCTCTCATTGAGTTAACCGCTTTTCCCACCCTTCTCCCCGCTACGGCGACATCCCTGCGCACATTTTGTTCAAAACAAAGGTCGTGCCGGACAGACGGAAGACGGCGCTGCGGTGGGCTCGGCGATCGGTTTTGGGGGTTGGTGGGCTCTGCGCCGGGCTTGCCCTTGACGGCGTGATTGCGGGAGACTGCGGAGGCGGCGATTGAGAAGTTGATAGGTTTCTCGACGCCGACCTTTGCGCACCGGGAATTCAAAATGGCGAGCAGCAGCAAAGAGCGCACGCAGGGCTGCGTTCACGCACACCTTGAACCTTGTTCGTGTTATAGGAACACCGAAGTGGGGCAGAGTGGGCGCAACGAACAAACAGCACACGTTACGTAGTTTTAATCAGTCAACGAAACAATAATGATTGTTGTATGAGCCCTCCAGCACTCGACTCTGGACACCGATAGATTGGATGAAGTTGTTTTGTCTCCCATGACGCTGCAGTGAGAGGGGGACTTTCTTCGGTGGTGTTAGCGCTTCGGCCAGTCCGCAGCGAGCGAAGGCGACGATGGAGCGATGAACCGTTCGTTGCGCGCAGCAAAACGTGACTAGCAGACTCGAAGGCTTGTAAGCAGCAGGACTGGAATAAGAAGGACACACAGCAGTTGACGCTTCTATTGTTTTGTGGACATAAGAGCCGGGTCTATTTCCGACGACAAAAATACTTTTTTTCGTGCTGATTTTTTTGTCGTAAAGGAGGCAGAAGACAGGTCGGGTGCGTACCTCGTCTACTAATGATGTGGGTGGAAGAACCGCATATATCGACGTGGGCGAAATTCCAACACCAGACGGGCCTTTGCAGTGATCAGCGCCATATATACCCGATGAGTGCATGGTTTGTGGGTCCTCCGTGTGGCCCTGTTTTCACTGATATGTCGCTCCGTGGCAGGCGGATTCCGGGTTTTGTCTTTTGCTTGGTCACGTGCCTTGAGCACATATTGTTACACGACGGACCGCGAGAGTCTTGACGGAATCCCCGCATAGGCGTGTGTGCGCCGCCCCTGACGTTTGAGTAGATCAGGCATTCCGCCGCGGAGATGAATACTTCAGCCGGTGTCGAACTCTGGTGGTTGTTGAAGCTTCAGCTCTCAGAAGAACATATGAAAGAAAATGGCGCTCGAGGCCAGTGTTGATTGTCGGTCTTGTCCAACACGACACGAGGAGGAGGAGGAGGAGGAGAGAAGTGAAGTGAAAGAATGTGCGTGTGCACGGTCGATCGATCACGGAGCTCTCAAGTCTCAAGGCCCCCAGCATGCAGTGAAAAATATAGCTCGAACCAAAAACCTCGGCTGAGCTCGAAACAGTATTTCGAGGTTCCGTCTCGTGTAAACCCGAGATAACTGATCCAACGGGGTGCCATAACGATTGCTTATTACTGAATCGGGATTGAACATACTGCCCTGCTGTACTGCCGTAAGTAACACTGAGTATCTCTGCTGTGGCCTACTCTGCTAGAGGCAACTAATATGATACCGATCAACTACTCGGTATAGACTACTGGCTACTGCTGGGTAGCATGGTAGCTTTCCTTAATACGACCCCTTGATGGAGGTAACATATTCAAACTTGCTACATTAAAGTATCGAATTGGACTTCACAATAAGGTTCGGTCTTCACGACACGCATTGTATTTCGTTATCCCCGAATTTTCGACATTTCACCAATTCAGAGAGGGCTGAATCTTGCCGAGTACGTGACTCAGTTGGCTCGCGAAAAATCGTCCACCCGGCACAGAACCGTCACTACAGCAGTTGCGCTCGCGGAAACTATCTGCACGGTGGTCCTACTGCGTCGGCCTGACTCGTAGGCAGGTGTCGGTGCCGTGGGGGGTGAAATCCATCACCAACTCGCCACGCTACAACGCCCAACGCGACAAAGTCTCAGCTATTGCCCTCACCGAGTTCAGTCGATCGGCCATCTCGGTGCGGTCACCTTTAGAACTCGGCCGCGAGAGCCCAGAAAGCTATAGCACCTTCTGCGTTTGACCATGACGTGCGAATGACCTTGGGAACAACCCTAGTCAGCCTTGTGCGCTCGCGAGTGGTGGCACAGCTCGAGCGGTGGGGCTTACCGATCCTCTACAGCCTTGTACCTAATTTCCCGAAGAAACTAGAAAGCTTGAAGACGCCATGACGTCAGGGATGTTTTTTCTACTAAACATCGGAAACAAAAGTTGAGATACAAGCAGTTGCGAGATGTTTTGGCCTCTTTCACACCATGGCGGCATGACTTGCGTTTTGGGAGTAGTATTGAGCGCTGCCGCCGATCGTTTTATGGACGTGTTGAATCGGAAGAGGTTTTCTGCCTCGAAGCAGCGGGGGCTCGCCAGGGATAAACTCGGCGCTGGGTGTGGTCCCACCGCGGTGCCCATCCCTGGGAATAAAACGACTGTGCAGACAAAGGTGGGTAGGTGGGAAGGGCAGTGGAGGTAGTTTTGGACGGGGTGATCTCCTCGTGAATACCTTGTCTGATTGATTCGGGCTATAGGCCGGAAATACTTGTTTGTTCCAAATCTAATTTCATCAGATTTGGTCGCGATTTTACCCCGTGACGCTTGGACCTGTTCAAAAGTGCCCGATCCGATGTACAGTAGTACTCCGCTACTCTCTCCGCCTTTCACCTCCCTGCCTTCAATACCCCGCCAACGGCCGTTGCCGCTAACAGCTTTCTCGCAGGGCCTCCTACGCGAAAAGGAGGCTGAGTGGTAGGGTATTCCCACCACTCATTCGTGCCACTGCAATGCCGCCTCGCTTTCATCACGTCGACCAGTGTTTGCGCTCGCCGCAGAGCGGTAGGATGTCGAGTATAGAACGTACGACCGGCGGTTCCAAAACATGAACTAGTTGGAGTACTGCAGTTCTCTCCGCCGGACTCGACCGCGAAAGTGAGCAGACAAGCACTAGACAACGCATTCTTGTTCCTCACCCAAAGGCACACCCCAACGAAATTTTGGACAGACTCAACATAGTTGCACTCAACATGGTGGAACATCTCCCTTCGCATTCCTCCAAAACCAAGCTTAAAAACAGTTTTATCTTAAAACCCCTCTCGTCGCACCCTTCCGCATCGTCGAACTATTCCAGTCTGAACCCGTCAAAATACTACTTTTCTCTTCTCGCTCGCGAAAACAATCGCGAAGGTGGGGAGGGGCATTGCCATCATGCCACACCCCTTGAACAATACGCGCTGGCATATCTAGCGAGCCGCCTGATACGATGGTGATTTAGCGGGCCGTCCAGAGTGGTTCGTCGCATCTGCATACCCAGTCCTCTACGCCTGTTGTAGCATAAACTCGTTTGCGACCAAGGGCGACGCGGAAGGACACCAAAACTATCGTAATTCACCAAACACGCGACCGCAACGAATCGCCACCGATGCCCCCGACCCGTGTGTATCGAGACAATGACCGAGCGTTCAGCACGTATTGGAACTCCATCTTGGGGGGGGGGAAATGCGACAGTCCAACCACACTGATTTAGCAATATAACAAAGATCTACACCCCCCCGCCGTCGACAGCAGCATGGACTCTTGATACCTGCCGTAGTCGTTGGACGTGACGTCAGGGAAGACCCCAGTGTTGTGCTGCATGCACTCTGCCACATGGAGCGTTACACACCCGTGGCTAACACAGTAGATTCACACAACTGCGTCAGCAGGTAGTCACTGTGAATAGAAGGTTGCCGAGTGAGCACTGCTTACAGTCTGTTGTGATTCTCGTGCGACCTTCACGCTAGCTGGTTGGTACTGTCGTTTAGACGGGAGCGTCCTTAGTTTTGAGTAGGCCTTGACTATTGATGCGAAAATAAGAAAATCTAATCAGCAAGGAGATCCGGAAACGCTTGTTTCTCTAAGCCAAAACGACCGGCCGGTCTTGAACTACAAATTAACTTACGTTGCAGGCCTTTACTAGAAGCTATTTCGCGCGTCGTTGCTTGGAAACAACGGTCATGCGGTGGATGTAACCGACTGCACATACCCGTTTTCTTCTGTTCTTGCCAAAGCAAAGCCCTTAAGCACCATTACCGCCTACACCGCTTCGCTCGAGTGCTTCAAGCCCAATGCCCCCCCCGCCCCGGCATTGTAGGGATGCGAGGGTCCATGTTCATGTGACTACAGCCATACATGAGATCGAGTACATATCTCCTATCGAGTACACCCCCCCCTCTAGTATATATAGGTTGGGTTGGCGTCGGTTGGCAACGACAGTAAAACATGCCGCTCGCTACGTGTGCTAGACTATCAGGGTACTATTTTTTGTTTTGTTTTTGGCGGTCACCCACAGCTGGTGGTCGAGTTAGACCGTTTGTGCGAGTTAAAGAACCTTTACTCCGCACTAGGGAATTGATCGTATCACGTAGTATTCAAGGTAAGACACCAAAGAGGCAGTTTCATAGTACTCCCATTGCCGTCTCTGGCAGTGGCTACACCAGGAATTAAATTAACTCATTGAAGCTGTTATCCATTTGCAAGCCCGTATCACGGACGGTTCTTAGTAGGATGCAGCTCACCCTTCATGCGACTCGCCGGACACCTCACGGCGCTTCGCGCTTGTCGCAAGCAATGTCTGTCTGCCCGGTGAAAACCCGACATGCTCCGTCCCGGCATTGTAGGGATGCGAGGGTCTATGGTCATACGACTACGGCCATGCATGAGATCGAGTACATCTCTCCTATCGAGTACACCCCCCCCCTCCGATACAGAAATATATATATCACAATGTGCTATTTCGTATATCAGTATGAATACTATCTAGCACCAGGTATCAAACGAGATATACTCCTGTCTCATTCACAACGGAACAGCGAATAGACGGGATCGGTAAATACAGTGTACGTGTTTCCTCGTGCCTTTTGCTTTCCTTCGGTTCCTCCCGAAGCTCTATTATAGCAGAAATGCGCACATAGACATCGCCGTTCCGACGCTCAGATAGATCCGACCCAGGAAACATGCGCTACATATATCATGTTTAGAGGGCAAGGGAGCAACATTTTCATAGCGAGGACGACAATAGAGACTAGAGATACCTGTTACAACCACAACCACTGAGCAATTTCGGGGGACCATGTTAAATAGGACCTACGGTGCACACAAACACCTATATATTTCGCTATTTTGACTAACAATATTTGGTCCTATTTACTATGGCCCCCCGCAATAGCCGTCAACACCGACTTGGGCTCGGTGGTCAGCACTATTCCCGCGAGGACGACGTTCGAGATACACCATCACCACTGCGCCAGCAGGCAGCGCTTACTGCTAAGCTCGGTGGTTACGGTATATCGAAGACCCAAAGCTAAATATGGGGTTCAAATCCTGATTGGTAGCTCAGCGAGTGTAGGCGTGTCTCTAACCAAAGCAAATACCAAACACGGGGTTCGAAGCTCCGATCGTCCTGGGAGACAACGCCCATTCAGCGTCAGACGTTGTCGAGAACCCAGCATCCATTGCGGTGTTGATAAAAGTTTTCCAGGCTGTCATCTGGCGGCTAGCTTGCGGAGGTGTAATGTATCTCTGTAACTGAATCAAAAGCCGGAGGCTTCGAATCCCCCGATCGTCCTTGCAGGCACGTGATCCATTCACCCTCAAACGTTGCGGAGCACCCACCGCATTCATTGCTGCGCCTGTGTCACTTCCACGTTGTAATGGCGTCCCACGCCTCCGGACAGTGTGCGGCCATGTACAGTCCCCGCTGTGAAGCCCACCTCTGGTCTTCGGCGTGGACGGCAGTGGCTGCATCTTTGAACGTCTGCGGGGTGTAAGGACCGCTGGCCTTGTCGAGGTGGTTAAGGCCGAGGTGGATCCCTAAAACCTGTTTGGTATCACACGCCAGCACGGAAAGTTGAAAGGGGGCGGTACGTCGGGTGAGCACAAGATGTTTGGGCCGCCATACCAGCGTGCAAAACTAACATCGTCGTCTACATAACATAGACAGACGATTCGCAGGTGTTGAGTCCAACGATATTGATTGAGTGTTTGACTCCTGAGGTGTAGTTTTCATACTTCGGATTTTGATTTGGTCAAACGTGGAGTTCTTGGATCGAACGCATGGTTGTTCTTTTTGGGCTGTTAGGATTTATGAGATTTCGATTGAGCATTTCAGATATATATGTTGAAGGAACCCACGGCAGTGTATTGGTTTCTCGGGTGTTTCTGCGGGCTTGAGGTTTCGATTGGGGAGTGTAGATATGCAAAAGGCACATACTCTTTATTGCCTTGGTCGTTTTTGCTTTTTTTTTCGGGCTTGAATCTTAATTGAGGATTTCAAATATGCTGGATGTATGCAATCTTGGTTGGTTTTGAATAGTTTTGGCCTTGGCGGAGGGATCGAGTTTACGACGCATACTTGGCAATAAGTGGATGCTGCTGTGCAGTCTATTTTTTCCGACCTTTCACGGCGCCGAAGGCGTTTTGAATACGGGGCAGCGCCCTAGTTACGACGGCGATGCGTTGAGTACCCGGAAGAGCCGTCGCCATTTTGGAATTTGAATGGGCTTGGCGTGTTCACTACCGGGACGCCATTGTCTGGTTCTATGCTGGACTTTTGGATTTATGATTTTGGAAATATATTTATACCACTATTGTAGCGCCACCTCGAGAGGGTTCGTGTGTCGGACGGTTGTTTGGCTACAGTAGTACCGCAGCATAGACACGAGCACGACAGCGTGACCCGACTAGGGAGGCTGTTGGACATACTCGTATCTCGTATCACTGCCTGATGTACCAGGTATGTAATACGGAGACTGATTCGGGAATCGGTGAGCTCCTGTCCGGGCAGTTGTTGGAAAATATCAGCCATAGGTTTGACCCCAGGGGGAGAACCCGCACCGGCGCACCCGCTGGTTCGGTCCGCCTTGGCCGTTGGCAATGCCCCACCATTATTGGTACAATGAATGAAGACTCTCTAAATAATGTATTTATCCCGGCACTCCTCTCACCACTCTTCATAAGGTCAACCACACGTACGTGCACGATTGATTCAACATGCTAGCATTGACCGTCAGTGAAAAATATTTGGGCGCAAAAGTGCAACCTTTACATGTCGCAGCACGGCTCTCCTCTATACCAAGTGTAGTTCATGCCCATTGCAGCGACTAGTTCCCCTCCCATGCCACTGAAGAGTATCCTGCCCCCCGACCGGCTGAAGCACAAAACTACAAGAAGTAGATGAATGTACAGAAAAAATCGCCAAGTCCCGAAAACAGTTACAGATATTGAGGCCACCCAACCTTGGGCGTGAAACTTCTCACCTTTTGAACGTCAGGTGTAGGAAACCAGCGAGCTCGAACCCGCGAGGCCTAGCAACTATTCGGTAGAAGGGCATCAACGTCTGGCTGCGACACCCCTATTTCGAAAGTCTACGTTCCCAAAGCCTGCGGTTGTACAGAAGTAGTACTATCAGTGCGCATAGCTCTGATGAGCTGAAACTACAACGTATTGCCCTTTGTATGGTACACGACCCCTCCTTTACGCCCGATGTTACACACATGATTGTGTCTCTTGAGATACTATCCAGACTAACTAAGCTAGCATGAAAGAAAGGTGCTTTACCTGGCAGTTTTGGGCCAGGCGATCTCGAATGCTGTCGGGGTCGGCCGTGGTACACCCCCTGTCGAAACCCTCGAAGTAGGACGACATCGTCAAGCCGTGGGCTCGTAGGCACATCGCGAGCTGCCCCCGCCCCCCCCCCCAGCCGGTGTCGTGTCATGCGAGGACGCCCAGCAGGGCGGGCAAATAGCAGAGCATTCCGGCACGGACATGAACATGAGCGAGCGAGCGACATATGCTACGAGAAGGGTGCACCTATATCTGCTGATGAGAGTCCTCACCCCACAAATGGGTTTGAGAAACAAATGGATGGAAGTGGAACGCGAGTTGAATAGCCCGGTGAGTGGCCTATGATCTAGGTATACTATTACGGGGGGGCATAGTTAATAGGACCTGTAGTATACATAAAAACCTATATATTTTACCATTTTCACTAACAATATTGGGTCCTACTAACCATGGTCCGCCGTAATACTGTACAGCGAACAATGCTGTAAAAAACACATATCGCATTTCAACGATATTGGGTACGCCTGTACACAGCCGTAGTAGTCCCTCAGCAGTGAAACGCTCGTCACTCGAACATGATTGCCATAGACAAGATGCATGCAATACCCTATCGCGGCACACCCTTCAACATTGATCACTCATAAACATTTCGCCGACATATATCAAAGACGGGAAACCAAACAAATAAAAAGCTAACCTGCCGTGTCTATGCACGAAGTCTTACTCCCTTCTGTAGCATGTAGCCCGCTTCCTGCTTAACCACCCTTAGTATTGCACGCATCGAGTGACGGTCTACCTTATGTAGAGGGATCCCCTATTCCTTCTCGGGCAGTGCGAGAGGGGCCCTATCTATGCGTTCCACTCAAAAACCGGCAATTAAGAACCCTTGTACATGCGCAACCCGATCGTCGATGACCGAGGCGATACTTAGGACAGGGGGTCCAGGGCCTTTTGTTTCGACGGTTCCGGGCTATACGCGCAAGCGACAGCCCTATTTATTTTCCAAGTCTTGAAACCAAACTTTCGCGCTTCTCTAGTCCGCTGTATATATACAACATATAGGGCCGCCCATTGACCTTTTGTTCGTTAAACGCTGAGACCTGCGCCAACGAAATAGTTTGACATTATTTGTTTCTGAGCGGGGTAGCCAGGGTAGCTCGGGCTAGTTACTACTCCAATGGCCTAAACTCGTTTTTTTTTAGAGGGTTTGGTACCTGAACGTCTGTGGAATATCCAACACCGAAGACTTCCGTGCATCGCCCCCACCCGGTACCGTCGTCGCCTTGCACCCTCTCCATCAACCCGGCGCTCAAAAACGTGCCTGCGCCTCCGTATGGCCAGAACAGCCCGCCTTTCCCGTACGCCGTACGCCAGTTGCGGTTGCTTCCCTCCCCGGCGGGGAGCTCTCTGTTGAGCTCTTGGTGGCTTTCCCACCAAGCGGATCTGAAAACATCATCGTCCGACGGCTCGGATATGTCGGGGAAGGGAGGCACTTCGCAGGGGCGCGTGAAGTCCTGGCAGCAACCCCGGTCCGAAAGGGTGTCGGAGGACGAGCCCATCTTTTCCTGTCAAAGACGTGCACACGCATCAACACAGCAGTAAACCAGTGCTTTAGTGGCCGAAATTGCTATCGTAAGGCCGACTGTTACACGCGCAGCCGGATTTGCAAAGCCCTCTCCGAAAGTCTAGGGGGGGGCGCTTCGCACGGGCGCATGATATGCTGGCAGCCACCGCTGTCCGAAAGGGGGTCAGAGGACGGGTCCATGCATTCCTGTTAAAACCGTGCGCACGTATGAGCACATACATCGTCGAAATAGTTGATTTAAGGCCGATTTTCGTACGCCGTCTGATTTGCAAACTCCTGTTCGCAAGGGGATCGGACGGCGTCGCTTTTTTTTGTCAAAAAAAATCACGCCTTAATGCATGCACGTCAAATTTGGAGAACCAAGGTCGATTTTTATTTGCATTCGGAATCGCAAACCCATGTCGGGAAGAGTGTCAGACAGCGTGTCCATGTTTCCTGTCAAAAGCGTGAATGTTCGAAGGCATGAAAACGTCAAAGTTGTGACGTTGAGGCCAACCATGATGTGCAGCCAAATCTGTAGAGCCCTGTCCGAAAGCGGGTCGGGCGGCGTGATCTTTTCTCGTAAAAAAACGTGAACATATGACTGCACGAAAGCCAAACTTAAAATTAGGTCAGCCACTATTTGCGTTCGGATTTGAAAAACCCTGTCCGGAAGGAGGGTGTCCGGCGATGTTTCCACCTTTTTCTGTCGAACGCATACAGCGCATGCGTGATGCGCAGTTGTTTTTGTATGTTAATACCAAGTATCAAGTCAGGTGTATGTATTCGGGTCTGTAAACCCCTCTGCGAGAGCGAGTGAAGCGATGTGTTTGTATGTGCCTGTCGAACGGGGGCATAGAGCACACACATGAACGCACGTCCTATTTCAGCTCTCAGAACTACTCGAGTGTACGTACGCAGACCATGCATTATGTACGTACTGTACTGGGTATAATTTTAACCATCGCTTTTACCTTCCAGCTCAACTCGTGAGAGGTTTCATGCCAAACGGCATTCCGGACATATATTTATATACATATACGTACACAATGGATACGAAGACATGGAAGGCCATGTGTATCTATGAACATGTACCTGGCATGCATCTATGCAAACACGCCTGTCTGTTGTCCTACGTGGCATTCAGCCTACACGATACGTTGTGTTATAATATTTAAGTGCGCCAATACGGCGAATAAAAAGGAATGCTTCTTCCTGCAACAAGAATGGAATCTGGCCGCGTTGTGTTGGGAATTACACCCCTGTTGCTCGAGTCGTTTGTGCGCCTGCCTGCAGAATATCGCCGGTATGCTCCCGGTGTATGTATGCGTACTGGCCTTGATGTGAAATTGATGGTATTGACGGCGTTGTTAAGGCAGTGATGGCCTTGGTGATAATTACGGCCTTGTCGGTAACGCTGATGGCATTGCAGGCATTCATGTCAATGGTGTCCTTATTGGGTTGGTAGGCTTGACGGATAATGACGGCCTTGTCGGTAATGCTGATGGCATTGCAGGCATTCATGTCAATGGTGTCCTTAGCGGGTTGGTGGGCTTGACGGTGACTTGATTTCATCAATGCCATCTGCGCCATTTATGGCCTTAGTGGCATTGATACCATTGACATCATTGGTATCATTGTTTCCTGGCTGCGCCTGATGGGCTTGATGGCGCCTTAACCCCTATAGTACCGCAGTCCCGTTTTCGGGACGAAGTACTTAGAATTAGAGGGATTTGTCCCGAAAACGGGACTGTGGTTCCAAAAGGGTTACTGTCGTTGAGGGCACTTTGATGGCCTCGCTGATGGCGTCTTGATAACGTCCATACATAGCAGTGATGCCATTGATGGCCTTGATGGCATTGATGGCCTTGATGGCATTGAGGGGTCTTGATGGTACTGATGAGATCGATGGGCTTTTCGTGGGCCATTGCTGCCATTGATGGCTTGATCGATAGACAAGACACATTCTACGGTGTATAGAGGTACGGTATTGTATACCGGTAGCACCTACCAGGCACCAGTATTAGTTTAGTTTTTCCCATGAAAGTCCTCACATCGGGAGCCCCGAACCCCACTCAAAAACAAAATACTTTTGAGAAAAAGTGTACCGACGTGCCTCATCCGACGAACAATCCCGTCGTCGGTACATTTTTTAAGAAGGTATACAAGGCTACTTACTAAGAAGACGTCAAACACAAAAGAGGTGCCAAAGACATGGTACCACTCCGAGGAAAATACACAGATCAGTTATTACGGGGGACCATAGTTAATAGGACCAAATATTGTTAGTAGAAATTGTTAAATATATAGGTTTTTATGTATACCACAGGTCCTATTAACTATGGTCCCCCGTAATAATATGATGACCAAGCGGTCGTCATATTGTGGGGGTACTCTCCCGGTTGAGGAACCCCTCGCCCGTCGGAAAACATTCTTGCCGGAAAGAGGCACCCGTACCGCACATCAGGTAGTATAATGTTGCTGCTGGTGTTAACTGTTGCTGTGCTTACCGAAGGTGAGAAGCAGGTAGCGTCACGAGCCGGTCCCCCGTCTTCGCGAATCAGACCGTCCACGAACCCAAGCGCCACCGGCTGCGCATACAGGACAAAAAACGGATAGCGAAGGATACGGAACTGTCTCCTAAACACACATATATATATATGGTACGTGCCAAACACAGCGAACGTAAAAATTAGGGTGGGGGGGGGGTAAGGTGCAATAATATATATATATACGTATCGTTACAGTAGTATTAAATCGCGTTGAGGGGGGGAGCGTAGAGGCACGGATGGAACAGCGATGCACGGAACGGCCGCGAATCGCACACACCGGTGCATACATGCCTGGTACGTGTATGCCAAAACCCAGTCCGCGTCAAGACAGGGCAATATGTACCGCTCATGTTTAAATCACATTTGATGCGGGGGAGACCTCCATGGCGATGATGATGTTACTGCAGGATGGCATGCGCAGCATAGAGTAGGAGAAGGGCGAGCAATCCCAGAGGGGGGAGGCAGAATAAGTGCCATGCGTGGGACACGGTGGTGAAAACAAATTGGTACCTGGTATATATGTAATGTACGTATTACGGGGGACCATAGTTACTAGGACCAAATATTGTTAGTAAAAAATGTTAAATATATACCTGGTAGGTTTTCATGTATACCATAGGTCCTATTATTAACTATGGTCCCCCGTAATAGTGTACTGGTACATTTTTCAATTTCATGTCGTTGTGAGTGTTATGAGGCTTAAATTGGGTAACCTTTTGCCCTTAGCCCAACGGACTAAGACCTTCACAAATGGCGTCGACGGCAGGACATGCGTTGTTGGTCGTGAGTTCGAATCTCACGTCCACCATGGAATCGCTTTTTCAAAGATCAAGTAAGTTTCCTCATTCATGTCAAGAACCTGAAAAATGCTTCTGGATCCCCAGAAATTGGAACCGCGTGTGGTGGCGCGTCGACCCGTTAAAATCCGGTCCGTTCCAGGGGGGGAGAGTGTTATGAGGCTTAGATTGGGTGGGCGATTGGTTAACCTTTTACCTTTAGCCCAACGGAATAAGACCTTCACATCGTCTACGTCGCACTGCGCTCTATCAAATACTGCGGTAGCCCAGTAAGTGGAAGAGTCGAGGGATCACGACCAAGCACGTTCGCCGAAAGGGACTGGTACACCAATCAATGGGGAGGAGTGGACTAGTTGGGGGTAATTTTCGAGAAAAATTTGATAAAAGGAGATATGTTCAGACAGGCACATATATATATATGTGATTGGCCCTTTTCGTTTTTTACTGACAACGACAAAAACGATTTTCGAAGAAAAAAAGGAGCTTAGTTCTAGTAGTAGTAGTGGCAGTAGTAGTAGTAGTAGTAGTAGTAGTAGTAGTAGTAGTGGCAGTAGTAGTAGTAGTAGTAGTAGTAGTAGTAGTAGTAGTAGTAGTAGTAGTAGTAGTAGTAGTAGTAGTAGTAGTAGTAGTAGTAGTAGTAGTAGTAGTGGCAGTAGTAGTAGTAGTAGTAGTAGTAGTAGTAGTAGTAGTAGTAGTAGTAGTAGTAGTAGTAGTAGTAGTAGTAGTAGTAGTAGTAGTAGTAGTAGTAGTAGTAGTAGTAGTAGTAGTAGTAGTAGTAGTAGTAGTAGTAGTAGTAGTAGTAGTAGTAGTAGTAGTAGTAGTAGTAGTAGTAGTAGTAGTAGTAGTAGTAGTAGTAGTAGTAGTAGTAGTAGTAGTAGTAGTAGTAGTAGTAGTAGCAAGTAGTAGTAGTAGTAGTAGTAGTAGTAGTAGTAGTAGTAGTAGTAGTAGTAGTAGTAGTAGTAGTAGTAGTAGTAGTAGTAGTAGTAGTAGTAGTAGTAGTAGTAGTAGTAGTAGTAGTAGTAGCAGTAGTAGTAGTAGTAGTAGTAGTAGTAGTAGTAGTAGTAGTAGTAGTAGTAGTAGTAGTAGTAGTAGTAGTAGTAGTAGTAGTAGTAGTAGTAATAGTAGTAGTAGTAGTAGTAGTAGTAGTAGTAGTAGTAGTAGTAGTAGTAGTAGTAGTAGTAGTAGTAGTAGTAGTAGTAGTAGTAGTAGTAGTAGTAGTAGTAGTAGTAGTAGTAGTAGTAGTAGTAGTAGTAGTAGTAGTAGTAGTAGTAGTTGTAGTAGTAGTAGTGGCAGTAGTAGTAGTAGTAGTAGTAGTAGTAGTAGTAGTAGTTGTAGTAGTAGTAGTAGTAGTAGTAGTAGTAGTAGTAGTAGTAGTAGCAGTAGTAGTAGTAGTAGTAGTAGTAGTAGTAGTAGTAGTAGTAGTAGTAGTAGTAGTAGTAGTAGTACGGGGGACCATAGTAAATAGGACCAAATATTGTTTGCAAAAATAGGGAAATATATAGTTTTTGGTGTGTGCCGTGGTTCCTATTTACTATGGTTCCCCGTAATAGTAGGAGTAGAAGTAGTAGGAGTAGGAGTAGTATTAGTATATGTAATAGTATAGTACATAGCTGTGCCGACGACCAATAAGTACTTACTTCTCGAAATAAACAAATGTATCCTTGATGAACGAATGTATGCTGTCCGCCCATCCATGCACCAATCATACAGCATACACACGTGGTACTACCCAACAATAATAGTAGAATAATACCACCATTTTATTTTTTCAGTACAACAGCATGGACGGATGGACTGCCCACACGAAAACAACTACAGATATCTGATGGTAAACGAAAGCACTTCGTATATACCTACCTGGTACCACTCCGTCCGCAAATATAAGGACGGTTTGACTAGTACTACGAATATAAAGATGGCTCTACATTTCCGGACGGGGTGGAATGTCAAATAGTGCGACGTCGTGTGGACGCTGTTTAATTTGTAGGTCTGAGGGACACTTCAGCTTCGATGTGCCAACACCACCACAAGAAGGAAGAAGGCTTGGCGATGGCCATCCCGTACATCCCTGCTTTCATACGCACGCAGCAGTCTACTGTATGTAGGGCGGCAGCTCACCTTTCTGTGGTCGATGTTCCTGAGGAAAGCCCTTGCTCTGTTGTACATAAATACGGTGTCGTCGTCCCCTATCGCGATCCAGTCGAAGTGCCCCTTGTACCGGGAGTACGCCTGGGAAGTCAATGAATGGTGCACATACATACATGATAACATCACCACGTCACGGCAGCAGCAGTGAGTGCGAGGGTGTTAGTGCTGGCGAGCTCACGAACTAACAACAGCGTGCCGTCACGCGTGAGCACAGCGCGAAACACACACACGTATACTATATATACGCTCAGCTCGCACTATATATATATGTATGATTCCTGTTTATGACGTGTCGTATCGTCGGTATGGTGGGATATACCATATCTATCTGCACCTCCGCTACTGGCTTTTTTTGTCGTTCTTGATTCTGCCCCCGACAACGGGTTGGGGGCGCCTCGAGCGTACCTGAAACGAATTAATTCCTGATGAACTCCTTCCTTTTACGGTACGATTGGGACCGTGAACAAATGTATTACTCCTATAAATATTATTACCCGTGGGTACTGCTCAGCTATCTTAATATTGAATAGTTTCAGAGTAGCACGTGTTCGTCAGCGAAACGTAGGTATCAGGCCACACTATTGTACGGGTATACGTTGCGCAGCTTGTACAAAGTCGGGGATACACCGACCGGGAGTACTCGCAGGTTGGAGCGTCTTTTTCAGATTTTTTTTCTAAGGTAACTACTACGGGGGACCATAGTTAATACCTGGTAGGACCTATGGTATACATAAAAAAACCTGTATATTTGACCATTTTTACTACCAATATCTGGTCCTATTAACTATGGTCCCCCGTGATAGTACGTAGAATCTACCCGTGCTTCACTTAACCCCTTTAGAAACGCAGTCCCGTTTTGGGGGCAAACTACTTGAGATTTGATTGGTTTGTCCCCAACACGGCACTGCGGTTCTAAAAGGAAGGGGGTTAACACGTACCAAGAACTATTGTTTAGTTGGTGGCAGTCTCGCACACGCGCGGAGAACAGGCAAACCACAAGAAGACAACCCTTAGATGACAGATAGATGTGATATGTTCAGTAGTATATATTTTTCGAAGTATAACACTTCTTCTCTGTTTGGTACATAGGCCCACCAGGCAGAAGCGATGTGGCGTACAACCACCCTTCCTTTAAAAAGTTTCAGGCGACTTGGTTCCGGGGTGTTTGGTGTGGGCTCCTTGTCTGTTGCATCAAGCCACCAAGTAAGTACGTGTTGTTCTTGGTATATAGCAGTATAGCAGTACACATACTATCATGGGCGGACACCCAATGAGCTGCGATTTCTCTAGCGATGCTTTTGTGAAGAATATCGTTTTCCTTCCGTTTCCAAAACTGATTAATCCTCACCGCTATTACGGGGGACCATCATAGAAAATAGGACCAAATATTGTTGGAAAAAATTATAGCGAAACATACAGACAGGTGTTTTGTGTGTAACAGTACCGTGGGTCCTATTTAAGTAAGTCCCCCCGTAATATTAATAGTAGCTCAATCAAGTCATTGACGAACGAATTTCATCCAACCCTACCCCTTTATAATGTACCAGGTATATATATGTGTTGCGTCTCTGTTTTGGTGCAAACATTTGCAGAAATTATGACACGATTGAACGTCACAGACGCAGAATGATGACCCCGACTACGAACCCTATGAACAACACCTACTACCTGATGATCCCGAGTACCAGTAATGTGCATCTCATCCGAACAGGGGAGTCGCCGACCTACAGTATATATCCTTCACGAGGTCATACTACAGTACACACCCCTTAAACCATAGTAGTAGCAAGATTTTGATCGAAGTATTTTGTACGATATACGCATCGAGCGCACGCAGCTTGCAAAAGCGAAGAAAGGTTTTCAGACAGAGCTTATTCGGCGACATATTTTCGATCTTACGGCTGCGGGATGCATGTACGTTTGAACTTTTTCGAAAAACAACAGCGCAGGCCAAGGGGAACACACAAACTCCCATTCACAGAATGCAACACACCCCGCCCCAGTACCTAGTATACTAATACGAAGTAGATACTGCTATATATATATGGTGTGTGAAACAGACGGGGATGGAGGAAGAAATGTCGCGCCCCCGACCTTCAATAATAAGTAACCCCGGGAAAATGTAAAAGTATCGCTGTCGGTATATAAATAGATGTGGCCGTATATAGTCATGCCCATCAACGTTATTGTTTTTTTTTTTTGCAACCGTTAGTTCCGGCTTCGAGCCCCACACTGGGGGCTCAATATGCACGCCGTCGACACTGCTGCCGAACCATTAATTTCGGAAATACCGCCAGAAACCACAACCCGACGTGATGGGCGGGAGGTATACATCGCGACGTGCAAACGAGGCCATCTACTTTATCGCCGTGTGGCTGGGGGGGGGGAGGGGGGGGTCTGCTTTGAGAACCCGGGATCGAAGCTAATATAGTACGGCAGAATATACCAGCAGTATATATATATATATATATGTGTCCAACAGGCTTCCCAGCATGAACATAACTGTACGATTCTCGACTCACTTCTGCCTCCTATAATAGGGAGGGGGGAGATGGATACCACCACGTTGCCATGCGTGGGACGTTCGTGTTAGAGTTCCTTCAAAGCACCGTCCGTCGTCAGCACAGTGTCACAGCAAACGAACGAAGGTGTAGCACATTATGTGGCACTCGTATAAAAGCTCTTGTTCGAACGTACCCACAGGTATGTATTGGGTAGGTACACACACACATATATGTATGTGTGTGTACACACACATACATATATATATACATATATATATATGTGTGTGTCGTATGTGTGCGTTGTGTGTGTACGATATACTGCTGCTGTGCTGTAGTTTCACCGTGCGCACATAAACACCAGTATACTTTTACAGGCAGTTAGTTAGTTAGTTGTTGTATCCAGAAAATCTCCCTCTTTAAAGAAAAAGTTTATGTCTCCGTACGTACCACATACATTGCAATTTGTTAGATTAATAATCAATACACCCAGGCGACTCATCACATACATGCATGCACGTAATGCTGCAAACATGCGCAGGACAGATACCCACGGTAATAACCCTGGGCGAACTAACGGTGGCGCGATTTTTGCTCTCATCGGCGCACAGATTTGTCGGCATCAGTGACGCGCAGGCTATTCGCCGTGACAGGACGAAAAACCTTCAAGTTTGAAGACCACGACAAGGTCATCACTCGGGGGTCCCTCCTGGGTGAATGAACTACTACTGCTGCTGCTGCTGCTGCGTTATATATTCGAGCACACGACAACAACAGCACTATTGATACGTAATTGTGAAGGTGTTACCTACAGTAACTGAGCTATAGGGGGGTAAAAGAACGATCGATTACCCAGCCCAAGGTAATCCTCGTAACAGAATAATACGGAGATTTCTTCTTTCAAGAATGTTTTGATTGATCAACGTGAAAGCTCACATACATGCTGCACATTCTGCATTGTCGGATGGCAAGCCTAATAATAATTATGTTGTACATGCACAGGTATTGATTGCCTCTACTATTGCGGGGGGGGGCATAGTAGATAGATAGGACCAAATAAATGTTGTTTGTAAAAGTAGGGAAATATATAGGTTTCTGTCTGTACCGTAGGTCCTACCCTGGTATTTACTATGGTCCTCCGCAATAAATACTGTATAATATATTACGGATGCTTCTTCTGGTAGAACTTCTCATATATATGTGTCCTCGTCCCTCGCCCTTCCTCTATCTTACTTACTAAACTGTGCCGCTACGAGTACGCATGATATAGTTACAGCCGGTATACATCCATCCGTTACACACCACCGCCAGGACAAACAAGCGTCGCCCACAGAAGTGACGGGTGGTGGTTGCAGTGCTGCTGCTAAAGAAAGGGGGCATAGCTGTCATACCACTATGTACCCGTATATAAGGACCCTATTGCATTTGATATTAACACCAAAAGATCATTACAATCAGGGACACAGAGTGGAATATACATTTATTTAGCACCGACCGGATAACACGTTACCAGTAGTACTTTGTACCGTCTGCATGCAGTCGACTTTTCTGGGTCGGCTGTTGTTTGGATATATATCATAGACTACGTGATTGGCAGCAGTATATAAATGACCGTCACAGTAGTGGTATGTTATATTTTGTGTATGCTACAGCAGTAGTTTCCTGCTATAAATAACACTGACTGCTTTGTTCGTGTTTTTCTTGTTGTTCACCTCTGTTACGGCGCCTAGCAAGCGATGGTTTCGAGGCTCCCCGTACTTGAAGCTGACCGCCTCGTCCGCGTCTCCGTCGTCTTGATCGCTCGTGATGAAAACCTGTGCCATTCGTCGTTGTTCGTATCGATAAAGGACACATACATGTTGCGCCCTCTCCGGTAGACATGTATGTATGTATGTGCATCCTGGGCTACTGAGTTATTATAATATTAATAGTATCGTTGTTAACATTTTTGCCCCCCGACGATGCGCATCGTGTATGTTATATCCGACGTTAGTCGAATACATTCTAGTATTGTCACAGTCTAACCGTGATTTATCTTCTGCCACTCACTCTGAACCAACAGATATCCCGTTTCCCCTTCTAAAAAGGCCTCTACTTGCACCTTCCCCACTTTTACCATTGACACTATCTATCGGGGCAGCGAAGAAGAGAAACAAAAAACGTCGCAAACCGCAGGAGAAAAGTCGCGGCAACGTATATATCCAACAAACAGAAGAACGAAACAACCGGCCAGGTACCTGCATTATATATAATACCTGGTATGTACCAGGTATGTATATACCAGGGTATATATATACATACCTAGCTGGTATATATGTTATGTGCATACATATATATGTATGTATGTATGCAGCTTGTTGCCACTCACTGGAGATTAGTCGAGCGGTGCGCAACACAGGTTCCGTAGTGGTATTGAGCCTCCATGGTATACCGCACCAGTGTTACATGTAGCAAAGGAAAGGTTTCCTCAGCTAGCTGCACTCGCGCTTATTATAGAAGCGCATAAGGTGTGGTGCGCGCCAGGGAGAAGGTTGCGATAGAGAGAGAAGAGCTCCGAGGGGGGGGCGCCCTCAAATGTAGCACCCTGTCTTTACAGTACCACTACTATTGTACTGCTGCTGTGTACTGTAGCATTATCAAATACACACAAGACAAAATGGGACAATTTCTGGTTGAATCCTTGTCTTCGCGGTCTCGCCGTGAACAATAGAATGTATACATACGCGTACGCGCACTACTACTCTGTAAAAACATTTCACTCAGACGATCTCGCTATACTTGTTCTTCATTCATTCAGTGATCCGCACTCAGCGCTGAGTTGACACAGGGATCCTACGGTTACCCGCCGGAGAGGAGTACCCGCCGATCGTTTGGAGCCCATACTCTACCCTACCCGCCGGGGGATACCATTTTAACGGGTACCCGGGCAAACGGGTACCCGGCGAGTACCCGGCTGGCACCCGGCGGGTACCCAGCATATTTTTTCAGGCTTCTTCTCCCTGCTTCAGCGCCACGAGAAATGATTTTGGGTGGAAGGTAGTGCGTACTACTACCGTTCTACAACCGAAACGACCAATGTGAACAGTGTTCATTGTTGATTCGGTGCATGAGTCGCCTAGTGTTGCCTTCGCGTGCATTACTCCATTCATTGCGCGGGCGTGTAAATATGGGTTTGAATGCGCGAAACACACGTAAAATATGGGGGCGATGGGGGGGGGGGCGATGGGGGGGGGGGCGATGGTTCACGGTCACACC
>JARUPZ010001111.1:0-24289 GCA_031213475.1 Nereocystis luetkeana | reverse complement strand
CGCTCCTGAGAGTGACACTAACTAAGAAGCATCACACGTAATAATCTTCCAGGGGAGTCATGCTTCAGAAACATTTGGGTCCGAAACGCGGGCGAATACAAGTACCAGTCACGTAAAAGCCCAGTTGGCCGGTCTGCGGTCAATATTTAGGAGGTGCTGCCAACGCAGGGCCACCAAGAAGGGGGTGAGGAGGACGGGACGAGCAATGAGTCAAAATGTCCGCAACGTGGAGCTTTGAACTTAGTGTGGGCGAGTTAGTCCGAGTAGTGTTGATTCTGCTGTCTGCTGTGCACAATATCTAAGCACAGTCACTAATAGTGTATGATAGGCTTGATTGAGAGGGATTGAAAGTATGAGACACCTCAGTGGCGTTTAGTTTTTTGCCGTACCATAACTCGTAGTGATTACAGCAGGTTGTGAATCCAACCGGACCTGCAGCGTTCTCAGGGATGCACATTAGTTGACTATTTCGTGTGGCTGTGCCCGCGAAAGATGTCGCGGCAAGGGGTACCGCTGACAAGCTTCCGCGGATCGTGCCACGGTTGTGCCCGCGGATTGTGCCTTGGGACTTGGGGCGACAAGCTCCGCGGCATTGTCCGCGGCAGCCCCCCCCACGCGGCGACATCCGCGGCAATATCCGCAACAAGCCCCGCCGTAAGTTCCGCGGCATTACCGACGACAAGACCGGCGGCACGTTTCTGCCGCCGCGGCAACACCCGCGACACACCGCGGCGACAAGTGAAGCAACAAGACTCGTGTCAAGCGTCGCGGACAGTGTTTTTCAAGTACTGCTTAGGTGCCGCGGTAAGTGCCGTGACAAGTGTTGCGACTCACGCCGTGACAAGACCTGCGGCACGGGCCGCGACAAGTGTCGCGTCAGTGCCGCATTAAGAGTCATGGGCCAACTTGAAGTCTTTGAGCCCACCTTCTTTATTTCCAAGTCTTGTCAGGTACCTGGTATGAAGCAGGCCGGCCTTGGGTTGGCTTCGTCTCGAGATTGAAGGCAATCCTACACCACACAGCAGTACATCGACCGCCGTGAATGCAATCAATCGATCGACATTAATCAAACACCAAATGCTTCCGAGAGGAGGCTGCCGCCCACACCTACATACCCGCATGAATGCCGTCTCTCTAGCTTGAGCCATTGCTTTAACTCCTGCCGCTTCGGGGGCTTCACCCCCCAGCAGGGTTACGGCTCGGGTTTCAAACTCAACTTCGAGCCTCGAGGGCTCCGCCCACGCGGCGGCGCGCGGGGGGGTGCCTCTGCTCCCTGCCTGGGGGGACCCATCGGTCAAGCGAGCGGGGTCTCGACTTCCACAGTTTTCCGGCGGATGTCTGCTTTTTGTATAGGGTTTAGGGTGAGCACATGTTTTGAATATCGCTCTCTCAGCGATCGAGGACGAAGGTTAACATATTGATATTACTGTAGTATAGGGTTTGGGTGTATGCTGTTCTTTATGGGTCGTGAAAATACTCAACAAGCGAACGGGTTGGGTGTAGTGGGCGTGGTTCCCAAACAGACATAATCATTGGTGAAAAGCGCCGCAAAGTGAAAGGCGTTCGCTTACAGGCACTCTACTCGTATTCATGCCAGAATAGTACAGTTCCCGCGCCGTCTAAGCTTGAGGGGCATCTCGACTACTGCTGTAGTCGGCATTGCGCGCGGTAGTTTTCGCGATACACACACCGCGGCTACACCCGCAGCAAGTGCGGCGACGGGTGCCGCATGCACTTGACGCGGCTTTTGTCACGACGCTTGCCGCGGCTCTTGCGGATGTACATTATTGTCCCTTTTCACGGCATACCGTGGCATGCTGTGGCACCACCTGCGGCAAAAGCTTCCACGGCATCTTCCACGGCATACCACCTTCCACGGCATATCATGGAACCCTAACCCTAACCCCAACCTAGGTGCCGTGAACATTGGGGTACCGTGGGGGTTGCCATGACATTCCGTGGGGTTACCATGGAGTGCCGTGGCGGTTGCCGCGGGGGCTGCCATGGTACCACCCATGGCATGCCACGGCGTGCCATGAAATCCTATGCCGCACCATGGAATGCCGTGGGGATCCCATGGTATGCCATGGGTGTTACCATGGCCATGCCACGTAAAATTCCAAAAGTGTACGTAGAACCCTGGGAAATTTGGTCACAGCTCGCGAAACGGTGCGCCCTCTCACCTACACCCGAGAAAGTTTGCCCAAAGCTCGCTCAGCGGCTCCTACGGTCGGTGTGCATTTGTTGTGCCTGGTTGGTGATCTTGTAATCTTCCTCTTACCGGGCGATCTTCGTGCGACCTAACAGGTATGACAATTCGGCGTCAGGCGTGATTCACCGCTTGTCAATGCTTGAGGCTTGGAGTAATCAGGCGTGAATAACCGCGTGCGGCCCTCTCTGCTTCTATTATTTTCCATGCGTGCAACATGGCGGCAGGCGGCATGATGGTCGCGTTGCCCGATACATATCCTGGGTCTCCGTGGGATATCCTATCATTTTTACTTCATCGTTCACCGCTCACCGCTCACTGCCCCGGCCGTTGTCCCTTGCCGCATTGATTGGCCAAGATCTTGCCGCGTTGAGAGCGGTTTCGCATTTCTACCACTACCCCGGATCAATAATGCTTTCAACGAAAGATGCAACACCCGGCCAAGGCAGCGCGGCAGCGCGGAGAAAACCACGTGTGCACCAGAGTCAGCAGAGTACACCGACACAGCACGGCTAACACGCGACAGAACAAAATATTCGCACGAGGCCGAGATCCAAGTATGTCGGCACCCGGCGAAGAAGTCAAACTGGAGAAGGTGCGGGCTCGTCATGACGTTACGGTGGCCTCTATTGATGCAGTGGTTGCTGGCCCTCCAAGAATTCGTGGCGGTTTGGCTCAGCTCGTTTGGTTTATGAGTATGGATATCAGGCGTGCTTCTGCCTCCCAGCGACCACTACCGTCGACTGCAGGACCTTGGGTTGGGCTACTGGGTAGACTTAGGTTGCGTGTGTGACGCTTGCACTTTGAGCGAAGCCTGATGTCTCCTTGCGCCGCCTGTGCCTCGTTCTCCTGTGCCCTCTTTGTGTTTGCTGTGTTCGTTTTCGCCATTCGCATGCTTGCATCATTTCTTGCTGGCATCTCTTCTTGGGTGGCCTTTTGAACGGTGCGATTTGTATGGCGTGCAGCGCGAGCGCGAGGAAGATGTTGCGCAGGAGGCAGTAGCAGAGACGGCCTCGCCCGCGGCGAAGAAGGTCAAGGTGAGGCGATGCCACGATATCACCGTGGAAACCCGCATGGAAGCACCGACTTAGCGGGACGATTGAACGGTCTCCTTAGCCTGTACTATGTACCAGGTACCTGGTATGTACCAGGTACCTGGTAGCCTGTACTGGTACGCATGTACGATACAGCAATACGAGTTCGCGAAACACTTCAAGTTAGTGGAACGTCTGTCATCTCATGTATTAATAGTCACATGATACATCCTTGTGCGCAAAGCGAAGCAGCAGTGTCCGTGCATGTATTATGTGATACGATCAGTTGGTAACCAATGCGGGCAAAGGTTATCATGCGAGTATTCGTTCGCAGTTAGGCCGTCCCTCGGGTACATCGGTTGCACATGGGAGTGCTCGGAGTGCTGCTCTCTGAAGCAACGAGTTGGGTTGACGTGCGAAGTGCGAAGGCAGTACCAGATAGATACCTGGTACCTGGTATGTAGGTACGAGTCCGAGTACGAGCGGGTGGGTGACATGGGGGTAAATAAAAACCTCGCCAGTCCTGTCACCGAGTGCTTTATTTGTGTTCGTGGCCCTGACGAGGCACTATTAATAGTAGGTACCTACCGTATGACACTATCACACTAGGGTAATAAGATAACACACCCCCTCGGAGGAATATCAGACCTGGGTTTCTCGACAACGGGGAGGGCGCACGTACTGAATACGACGAGCGATGCGCCTATACGGCGAAATCCTTCCAAAGCCACCATTTTCGTGGTGTGTGCCCCTTAAGGCATGTTTTGGAGGAAACCGGGTCTGAAATTCGTCCCAGGGGATGTGTTACCCTGATTATAGTGTCGGTATAACAGACCAGGTACCGGTACAAAAGATGGGTCGCACAGACAGCTATTTAGAGCACGACTGCTCTATATGTTATACACGATCAACAGCGACCGCACAGCAGTGCGAGTATTCACGTCCGACTGCTGCACGATACCTGGTAAGTAACAACCGTGAAGCATGCATGCACAGCAGCAGTAGAAAGAGATGTGCCTGGTATGCTTGAACTTGCACATATAGTAGTGCATGCTGTTTTTTTTACACGGTTCAACGATACTCTTGCTGCTGCTGTACTCAATAGACAGCCGGTCCCCCCGGTAGTGTAGTGGTTAGCCTCGAATGCTGTTAATACTCTTGTCCCTTTTAGAACCGCAGTCCCGTTGTGGGGACAAACCAGTCAAATTTCAAGTACTTTGTCCCCAAAACGGGACTGCGGTTCTAAAGGCATTGGTACCCGATTTCGAATCCCCCCGGGGTGACATTTAGACTTTATTCGAAAAACTAGAAAGGAACCAGCATCCGAGAGCGCCTTGGTAGCGTGGGTAGGCGGAGTTTTTTTTTTTTTTTTTTTTTTTTTTTTTTCCATCCCATTCATTATCTTCGCACATCTTCTTCTCTCTCTCCTTCCAACTCGTAACTCAGATCCGGGGTCACATAGCAGGCTCTTCTCCCCCCTTCCCGCTACGGTACGTGCCTTCATTTTTATCGCGAGAAGATTTCAGCCTTTTCTTCCCTCGTCGACTCGCATCGAATTGTGCCTACCCACGCTGCAAGGCGCTCTCAACAATTGAATCCCTTTTTTTTATTTTTGCAAATAAAGGTAGGTGACTCGGCGAGGGAAGAATGGACCGCAGTCTTCTAATAACTAATAATAGCGATAAAAACGAAAGGCACGAAGCGTAGGGGGAAGGGGGGATAAGACACCCTTATCCCCGGATCTGAGCTACTTACAGATACTATTCATAGGATGAAGAAGGGTGACAATACTAAATGGGATGGAGAAGAAGCAGAACAACAAAATGCACGTGCTGTAGGTTCATTTTCGTGCTCACGTACCTCACACCTGTTCCGTGACAAGGTGTGATTGATGCCCCCCGACCATAATCGATAGTGGACCAGAAGACCAGAAAACCAGAGGGCAACACCAGCAGTTCGCAGAATCGGCCTCTGGCCAATCAATATGAGGGAAAGGCGTACCGGTACCTGGTACTGCCTTGTACTTTGTACTACACCGAAGCAGCGAGCAAACAAATGCCACTGGCTCTTGGCCAATGAAAATCACCCTGAGGACTACTGCTGTAGGACAGCAACGATAGAACAAAAGGTTTGGGGAGAAAGGTTCCACCGACTCTGATAAAACGGAGAGCTACTCGTGTTCCTAGAGCCTAGGGTTGCCTGGATTTCCCGACCACAATGTTAGCTATTATTTATTATTTATTCCTGGTAGTTAGTTTCGCCAGCCGATTATTAATGTCTGTTTTTCAGTTGGTTTTGCCAGCCAACTACTTTTTGTGAATTTTGTTGAGTAGTAGGCGACTGATGCGATTTGACTTCGGTTTTCATACTCGGTACACGCGTACAAGTATGTATATACGATAAAATGTTTCAGGTACCAGTTATGTATCATAGATATATATATATATATATATATCCATATCATACGTACAGCAAGCTTTATAACTGAAACGCCGACGGCCTTCGGCCATCAGAAGCAGCACCCTCCCAATGGCCGATAAATGGTTTGCCGACGTGTGCCGGTTCCGATGGCTCCAGCTCGTGCATATGTGTGATGTGTACCGAAAGGGTCTTTTTCAGCCGACTGGAAATCCAACTCCATGCTATATCTGGTACATGATAATTGGCTTTACGTTGTGCCCGACATGCTAGTTCCGGGCAGGTATGCCATATTTCATAGTACTGGCCTCGATACTACTATTAATATGTATAGAACATAAGTCGGTGTGTATCTGCGTCCAAAGTAAAACGTGTGGAGCGCGACTCTCTATCATAACGTGCCGCACGATTTTACGAGTGTTGGTGTACTTCTAAAGTATACGTGAAAGTCTCAAGCGCGCTAAGTAGATTTAATATTATTGCCTTCCTACACGTCATAGACATACCTGGTACGTCATACACTGCATACCTGGTACACTTCATGCAACTCACATGCTTCATTCCTACACTGCATACACTTCATGCGTACTATTCTATGGTATGTACAGGGGGACGGCGAAGAGGTGGCGGAGACCGCGGAGGTAGCCCCGGCGGAGGTAGCCCCGGCGGAGGTAACCCCGGCGGAGGTAGCCCCGGCGGAGGTAACCCCGGCGGAGGTAGCCCCGGCGGAGGTAGCCCCGGCTATGGATGCGACGGCAATGGCGGTCGAGACGGCACAGAGGGTAGAGACGCCAGCCGCTGAACCGGTGGAGCCAAAGGTGGGCTATTGGGTTATTGTTGGCGGTGCCGGGGCATCATAAGGACATAATATTGTTCATGGTTCATTCTGCACTTTTCATACAGTAGCAGAGACTCGTTTGTATATATAGCCTGACCACGTGGTGATTAATAGCCATGACCGGCATTGCTAATACTACATACAGTATTCCCCCCGAAATAGGTGAGCATCCTATCCTGTGATACACGAAGCAAACTATAGCAGGTGTAGACTATCGCGCGCAGCGCTTGTTGCCGGTGTTACAGCAATCAGAATGTAGTCTGTACGTACAGTATACACAACATATGTATCCTATCAACATCATATGATGCGTTTTCTACAGAGTATTCCACGCCTCGGTTCGGAACTTGGTTGAAATTCAAAGTTCGAAAATAATTCGCTGCTGGAGGTGAAGCTTCTGCACCTCGAACATACCATGATGTAGTTCTAGATGATCTAGTTCCTCAGCTGCGGTTTCGAGAGGTAGTGCAGGATCTGCCTACAGTTCAGACCCAACCAAGGAAGCATGTAGTACAGTTGCCGATTATGCAGCTTCCACCATGCAACATGGGCTAGATTATACCGACAAGATCGGGGTTTGTATCTACCTTGGTAGATGCTTGATAGATGCTTGGTAGGTGTAGACCATGAAATGGGAATCGATTTTGCGGGCGAGGTGTGTAAGCTTTGCTCTGTTGTCAAGTACCTGGTCCCCTTGTACCCGGTGGCATGGCATTAATATACAATGAAGTATCAGAACTAGTGATATTTCGGGGGACCATAGTGAATAGAACCAAATATTGTTTGAAAAAATAGGGGAAGTATGCAGGTTTTTGTGTGTACCGTAGGCTCTATTTACTAGGGTCCCCCGTAATAGTAGAATGCCCGTTCATCATTTACAGCATCACATCAGAGCGTAGCTCGACGAGGGATGAAAGGGCTCTGCAGTCTTGTCGCGATAAAAATGCCTTCCAAGGCACGAGCCGTAGTGGGGAGAGGGGAGGAAAGCCTGCCTGCTATGTGACCCCGGATCTGCGTCACGACTAGTGGTTGTAGGAGGGGGAGAGGACGTAAGGGCGAAAATCACCAGTGGGAAGAGGAAACAAGCCCACATGGGATTGTCGTGTCGTCCAGAGTGTATGATTCAAGTTTTATACGGCTTTATGTATTTTATCACCGTCCTTGCCATGTTACACGTTGTTATTTTAAATGGTATGGTGCACTCAAAACATAATATCGTATTAGAATGTCACATCCTATCGAGTTTCACCGTGTCATGACGCATCGTATCATATCGTATCCACAAGTAGTGTTGAATATGATACCGATAAACCAAGATTTTCGTCGATGTTATTTCGATATTGGATGCCTGGTACGTAAAGATTTCGTTTGATGTCAGCACAACAAGCACGGGAGGGTCGGGGGCAAAACGCTTCGATATTATGATATGTCGAAACTTTCGATGCGATATCCAACACTAACCATGGGACGTATTATCACATCGTATCATGTCGTGTGGTATGTGGTATCATACCATGCAGGCGGAAGGCAAGGCGCCTGTGGCGGAGACCGTGGAAACCCCAGCCCCGGCAGCTGCGGAAGTTCCGGCGACTGAGGCAGCTACCGAGGCAGTGGAGGCTAAGGTGAGGCACCCTTTGTTCCGGTTGCCATTGTATGTACGTTTGATGTGTTAGTGCCCTGGAATATATGTTTGCAGACGGTGCTTCGCTCTGCTTCTCCGCGTGGACCTGTGTTTGCTGCGTGTACCCCTTTCGTATGAACTTCACCGCAAACGAACACATGTCTGGTCTATATTAATAGTGACTATTTCCACTATAAATAGTTTAGTCCCCCACACGGGAGTGAGTCTATGAATCTACTGTGCTTTGTATTCATATTCCAAGCACATGCAGTATATAGATGACGGCGGAGTGCTCCTGCTGTCAGCGCTACATCGCAAGAATGTTGCCTACGGCATTTGATGAGCAACTCGCGTTGATAGCTCTACCAGCCACGTAGAGGACAACAACGTTCGTGTCGGGTGAGGCTCCCACCGTTACATCGCGGGGGTGTTGCTCTCGTGCTAGACGGTGTTACCGTAGTTGAACCCACAACGGCACGGCTGTACGAGCATTCTTCGATCGGTGGCAATATTCTTGTTCTAATCGTATATCGGGCACGTTGTGGACGACGCAGATTGTTGAAACCGGGGCGAACTCGGCCGAGGACACTGACAGAAGTGCATTTTCCTATAATGTTACTATTATGTTTTCAAAAATACCAATGACACTGCTGTACGACCAAGTCGACGATCGTTGGGACGGCTGACAACTTTGGCTGGAGCTAATACTGATGTTGGGTGCTGTACAGCGATGTTTATACCAGGCGTGAGCTACTGCATTATTGGTTGTTCGGTGCTCCTGCGCAGGCTTTTGCGTCAGGCTTCGGCTGTTCTTCACGGTGCGGTGCTGATATTGCTTGATGGGCTGGGGCTAATCTTGATTGTGTCATGTTATTCGGGCGTACCGTGGACGTTTAGACTGTCGAAGCTGAATCGAAGCCTGACGAGGACAAGAAGGAAGAGACTAAGGAAGTAAAGCCGGTAGCCGTGGAGGAGAAAAAGGAGGCGGCTCTTAGCAAGGAGGACGCAGAAGCCGAGATCTTGAAGATGCTCGAGTTCTACTTCGGGGATTCTAACTTTGGCTGGGACCGCTTCATGCAGGGCAAGGTGTGCCACAATGGACCGGACACCGGACTTGGATATGTCGGTTATGGTGATGACGGTGGTGGTAGTCATACGGCGTTTGTGTTGCCGACTGCCGATGCCGATTGGTGTGATTGTGACGGCGAATGTGCTGCTGATGGTAACAGCGATAGCGACTGTGTCGTTGACAGTGACAGCGGTTGCGATTGTGCTGATGATTTATAGGTGTGAGCGATAATATTCGCAATACTACCAGTGATCGGGAATTGAATTATACCAGGTATGTTGGATATGTGGAAGCGTTTTCTGGTGCCGGATTGTGGCAGAAACAGCCTCGGAGTGTTCGGCCGTGCCTGATGGCACGATTAGCGTATTCACTTGTGCAGAGTACAACAGTACATAGCACTATTGACAGCAGTATGTGGGGTTGGTTGCAAGGAACGCCGGCAGCAAAATCTCTCAATTCGTTCGCGCTCTGTCTGACTGCTGCGAGTTCTGGTTTCTGTATTTGTTGGGGTCTTTTCTTGTGTTTCTTTCTGGTTTCACGTACTGTGCGTGAAATATAGACAGCTGTGATGGGGCCATGTGTGTGTGTTTTTCTTTTGTTTCATGTATTTCTGTGTTTTATTTTTTGTGTTCCTCGTTTTATTTGTGTTTCGCAGGCGGGCAAGATGGGCGACGGTCTGATGGACGTGCCTATCTTGTTGACCTTCAACAAGCTCAAAACTCTGGTCAAGCGGGCACAGCTTGGCGACACCGACGCTGAGGCCATGGTGAGAGGTTGGTCGTCGTATCGTGTTCATGAGATCTGCTTTACTATACTGCTGTACTGTGAACCGTGCTGTACTGTACTGTACTGTACTGTACTGTACTGTACTGTACTGTACTGTACTGTACTGTACTGTACTGTACTGTACTGTACTGTACTGTACTGTACTGTACTGTACTGTACTGTACTGTACTGTACTGTACTGTACTGTACTGTACTGTACTGTACTGTACTGTACTGTACTGTACTGTACTGTACTGTACTGTACTGTACTGTACTGTACTGTACTGTACTGTACTGTACTGTACTGTACTGTACTGTACTGTACTGTACTGTACTGTACTGTACTGTACTGTACTGTACTGTACTGTAAACCATACTGTACTGAACAGAACTGTACTGTACTGTACGGTACTGTACTGTACTGTACTGTTGTATTACAGTACTTACAGTACGGTTCGGTAGTGTGTGGGCCGTTCCTGCCGGTAGTAACGTGCCATATCATCCCTGTACTATTCGCCATGTACCACCCACCATTCATGCGTATTTACCAGGTACCAGCTACCACCCACAAGGTGACATTCACCACATACCCGCCAATACACGTACTACTAACCGGCATGACTTATCATGCACCACTTACCACGTAGCATTTTCAGTTGGCCTTGCACCCACCATACCACGTACGATGGACCCGCACGACTTACCATGCACCAGGTACCACTTACTTGTAGGTGGCTATCATTAATAGTAGCATGTATCACTGCTGTCCCTCGATGTAAGGCCTGTTTTGATGACGTAACACTTTGTAAAATTTGCTTATATGTAGGGACAGAGTGGCACCAACCATACCACGCACCAACCATACCACGCACCAACCATGCCACGTACCACGGAATGAAGGTCGCGCGAGTGGCCGAAGCATCGCCCAGTCTCCGAGTCAGCGAGGACAAGACGCAGATCGGGCGTAAGGAGCCCATGACCGAGGAGGGATCAGACGAGCGCATGGCCCGCACTGTGCAGGTGCCGTGCGTGTGGTGCTCGATGTGCTGTGTTCGTTGTGTACTGCTTTGTGTGCTCTGCTTTGTGTGCTCTGCTTTGGGTGCTGTGCTCAATGTGCTGTGCTCAATGTGATCAATTCCTTCTCAAGTGCGAGGCCCATTTTGGGGTCTTGGAACAAGAGGTGGACAACGTTGCGGTGATGAAGGTGCTCATATCCGTATCCGTCGCTGAACCTGCCCCCCCCCCTTCCCTCCCCTCCCTAAACCCGAAACCCTTTTCAGACGAAGGGATTCAGCAAGGACTCCAAAGTGAAGATTGAAGACATCGAAGCGCTCTTTGCCGACGTCGGAAAGGCCATCTACGTCAAAATTTGCAAAGTCGGGGGCCGCAAATTGAGTGAGTGGAATGTGGGAATCAATAGTAGTAGTAGTAGTAGTAGTAGGTAGTAGTAGTAGTAGGTAGTAGTAGTAGTAGTAGTAGTAGTAGTAGTAGTAGTAGTAGTAGTAGTAGTAGTAGTAGTAGTAGTAGTAGTAGTAGTAGTAGTAGTAGTAGTAGTAGTAGTAGTAGTAGTAGTAGTAGTAGTAGTAGTAGTAGTAGTAGTAGTAGTAGTAGTAGTAGGAGGAGGAGGAGGAGGAGGAGGAGGAGGAGGAGGAGGAGGAGGAGGAGGAGGAGGAGGAGGAGGAGGAGTAGTAGTAGTAGTAGTAGTAGTAGTAGTAGTAGTAGTAGTAGTAGTAGTAGTAGTAGTAGTAGTAGTAGTAGTAGTAGTAGTAGTAGTAGTAGTAGTAGTAGTAGTAGTAGTAGTAGTAGTAGTAGTAGTAGTAGTAGTAGTAGTAGTAGTAGTAGTAGTAGTAGTAGTAGTAGTAGTAGTAGTAGTAGTAGTAGTAGTAGTAGTAGTAGTAGTAGTAGTAGTAGTAGTAGTAGTAGTAGTAGTAGTACTACTAGTAGTAGTAGTAGTAGTAGTAGTAGTAGTAGTAGCAGCAGCAGCAGTACGAGTAGAACCGTACTAAGCCCGTGTCATACGCACGGCTCCGTGCGTGGTATGATTGTACAATTGAACAACTCGAAGAAATGATCGATTCCCACTGCCTGTATCTGCCTGTATCACCTACTGTAGGTGGTTCGTGCCTCACCTCTGCCTGTATCATCTAGATCACGTAGCCCGTTGGAAACCGTACAGTCTGCATGATGTATAGGGCATGTTTTCTGGGTTGGATACGTACTGCAGTAGTAGACAGGTCCTGCACATCGTCTCGTAGCGGCAGATTAGGATCTAGATGATCTATATGTAGACGATCTACATGAACACGATCTATCTGCCTTGTTAGATCTAGATCACCCAGTGGAAACCGATGATCTGTACATGATCTGTACATGATCTGCACATGATCTGTACATGATCTATACCCGATCTGTCCGAGGTGTGGTTCGGTCGGACCTCCTTTTGTGCCACTCCTACCCTCGTCTTACTCCCCAGCTCCAGCAATGCAGCGTATCATACAGCAGTAGTTACCCACACACATGTCGATGCCCATAATTATGGAACGGCTTTCCTGTGGCCTGGTTCGACCGAATCCGTGCTCTCTTTTTCGTGCCGTTTTGCTCTTTTCTCTCTCGTGCATCGATCGATCAACTTATGGCAGCCTCGATTTTCGTGGAGTTTGAGAAAAAAGAAAGCGCGGAAAAGGCGATCGAGAAGTCTGACGAGTTAACCTACGAAGGAGAGACCCTTTCGGTGAGCTTAGGTTTGGAGGGGAGGACTCACCAATCATTCGACAAGTTTGTTTGGTGCCCGTATTTTGATCGGCCTTGGATCGGGTAGCTTGGTTTGCCCCCCCCTGTCGGCGGCTTATTATATATCAGGTACCTGGTACCTATTACAGAGGACCATAGTAAACAAGACCAAATGTTGTTAGTAAAAACATGTAAATATCTAGGTTTTTGTGTGCACCGTAGGTCCTATTTACTATGTACCCCCGTAATAGAGGTATCCAGGTTTGGTGTGGAGGACTCAGGCCCGGGCGGGGTGAGCGAGGAGGGCGCCAAGCGGAAGCAGGGTGCAATCTGTCTGTGTGTGGGTGTGGGTGCGCTGACCGATCGAACATCCCCGAAAAGTCAGCCCCCAACGGTCTTTTCTTTCGTTACCGCCTATTAATACAAGTGGTTAGGTACCAGTAGAGGTACCTGGTATATCGTTTTGGGATCACTCGGGGATTGGAGTGGAATGTTTTCGTCCGATGGTAAGAGTAAAAGAGTTAAGTCTGCCATCAATACCAACAGTACCACCTACAGTAGTTTGGGTTCCGGGAAAAGGGCTTCAAGTCTTCCTTCCTTGTCGGTACTCCGTTTAGGACGTCAGTGTCTTTAGGTCAGTTTTGGGGACAAACTACTTGGAATTTGAGGGGTGTGTCCCCAAAACGGAAATGCGCGCCTAGAAGGACTAAGGTGTTGTTCGTTGTTCTTGCTTAAGTATATATTTTGTGGGGCATATGCGCGGGTTTCTTTAAGTGCCGTGTAGTTTTTGGCTCTGAAAAAACGCTGACGATTTACTGTTGGTTATTTCTGTTGCTTTTTTTTTCGTGGTCCGACAGGTTCGCGCAGCGACTCGTCCGAATGAGCAGCACTCTGAGAAATCAACGCCCGCAGGTGAACGAATACATACAGGATCGCTATAGGAGGCCACGTCGTACTTTACATTTATCTAGATGTACAAGTTATACTACTGTACGTAGTGTAGTATGTACTGGTATACATGTAACTGATACAGCTGCAGAATGCTTTCCATGGTACATCTATACAAAAGTATCATACACCAGTCATGCTGATACTGTCTTCAAGTAGTGTAGTAATAGTAGCATACCAGGTGCAAAATACCGCCGTACACGCGAAGAGCACACGAGGGCACTTTGCGCCTTGTCTATGACCAGCGTTGCGCTGTAGCATAGAGTAAAATTACTCGTAGTTGCACAGCAGAGTAGCATTCCTACGCATTGCTACTGGGATATAGTTGGATAGCACGACGACGTACGATATACTAATGCCTGTAGTTACGATATCGTTCGGTATTTTTCTTGTGAAAATGATTAAACGTTGAACGTTTTTATTGATCAAGAACTCTACGGCAAACATTTGCGGTTCCATGCAGCAGTGTTAGCTTTAATAGTAACGCAAGAGTACAGTATGCATATGAATATACTGTACAGTAATATCATACCAGGTACCTGGTACGCACCAGCTATTAATAGTCGTTCCGCTATCGGTAAAACCGTGAAAATCTCTTGCGTTAGGGTACTGCACCTACTGCACCCTCAGTCGAATGTTGCACCTACTGCACCCGCAGTACAATATTGCACCTACTGCACCCGCAGTACAATATTGCACCTACTGCACCTGCAGTAGATTACTGCACCTACTGCACCCCCGATGGTAGAGGTGCCGCACCTACAGAATAAGGAAATGCTTTCGTGGCCACTTGTCGAGCTTTGCGATTGACGTTGCGCTCAGTACCTCCACGTACGAAATAATGTTTTGCGACCATCGTATGCCATAGTTTAATGAAGTGTGTTCTTCACATGAAACCGCTATTTGTACCCGTTGGCATCCAATCCAACACACCCAGTGTCCGTGCTGACGTTTCATCCTATGAATGGAGGGATACATGGTCTGCTGTAACAACACAAGAGACAGAGATCGTAAATCGCAAATACAGCAGTGAAAAGAGTAGGCAATGCAATACCAAGGGTACTGGGTACGAAAAACAAAGCATATTCGACACACCAGATAAATCGCAGGAGAGGAGTACATATGGCGAGATACGACACTCGTATACCCTGGTATGTAAGATCATGTTGTGCCATTTCATTGCGCCCCGATGTCGCGCCGTCCCTGCTTCCCTTTTTTTTATACAATTATGTCTGCAAATGTAGTGATCATTTGTTTGTCGATGATATTATCCTAGCGACCCTTCGTTTTGCGGGCAGAGTGACGTGTATCCTTGCCAGTATATGGTGGCGATGTTAGCGGTTGTCTCAATATGACATGTTGTGTGCCCCCTTGCTTTTGTATTTGCCGCCAGCCGAGCCGCCGGCGCCTGTCGTGTTCGACGCGGGAAAGATCATCCATGTGAGTTTTCAAGCATCAAGTAAAACCGATCGTCGAGTATGAAGCCTCTTGATCAAGTCTCAAGCGTCACCTGTCCACCTTTTGGTTTGTTTTTTCTTGGCATGTGTGTGTCTCCTTTCGATTCGGAATTTCCTCCAGGTAGCTAGGACCTGGGCAGTAGGCCTGCCACTGTAGCGCGTACAGTTGCCGTCACCTACTGCCACACCTACTGTAATGGATTTTACTGATATATAGCACGTACAGTAGTTGTGACACCTACTGTAACGAACGTACTGGTGCGTAATAGCGCCTACGGTTGTGGCGCCTACTGTAATGGGCCTACTGCTATACATGGCACGTACAGTTGCGACGTATTGCAGCACCTACTGCGATGGACCTACTGCTGTCGATAGCATCTACGGTCGTGGCACCTACTGTAATGTGCCTCCTGTAGCACCTATTACTAACAACAGCTGAACCACCTCGCGGTGAGCGGTGCGCTGATCATCTTGGCAGCGGCAGCACCCACCCCACTCGGCGGCCGCAGCTACGGGGGAACATACTATATATTGTCAGAATAGCAGTAATCAGGACCGAAAATGGCGTGTACACATAGGGGATAGGGAGATGCAAGATTTTTGGGTTCGTCCTGGGCTCTGATTACTTTGTACGAGTATGGCCTATTTTCCGCAATACACGCCTGGTAGGTGTCTCATTGCTAAATGACGCGTGCTGCGGAGGGGGCAGGCAGCAGCACCTACTGCTGTAACGTTTATGGGACTACAGTAGTAAGCACAGTAGCCCCTTTCAAGTTGACTCTAGGTAGTTCAATCGGGACTGGAGGTCCCTTAAATAGGTACCAGCGCCCCCTGCCGGAGCTAGGGTTGGCACCGGCCCCTTAAGTTATACCAGGTAATCAGTATCATAGTGGGAAATAATGGTGGGCAGGACATTTGAGGTCCCTTTCATACCGTTTTCCCTTTTAAGGGCTACCTTAAAGGGGATTCCTTCGAAAGAGGATGCCTCTGCTGTTTGCACCCATTTTGATGAGCTCCGTGCCTATCGACAAAAAACAAACTCTCGATTTTTCCAAGAAAAACGTGTCCGTGGTTGTACCTCTTGAATGCCTCCGATGGCTGCAGGTGACTGGCATTCCTGCGGCGGGTGTGTCGCGCGAGAGCCTTAAGGAGGCCGTGAACGCCTGCGGCACTGCTCTCTACGTCGACTTCTCCTTCGGAGAGCTTGAGGCTTGGATCAGGTATTTTATGACATGGTGTAGTTCGGTCCTCGATTTGAGCAGCTTGAGATTTTGTTTCATGCATCCTGCAGGAGGCCATACTACCAGGTACAAGTTCGCGCGATCGGAGTATCATTATTGATAGTATGACGCACAGCTTGCAAAATACGAGTTTCGACGAAATCCTCGATCTCGAAAGTGGATGTATTTTTCAAACTCATGTATACATTCATCCCGGTACCTGCTACATGCAGCCTGCTATATACCAGGTACCTGGTACATGTATACCATAACGCGAGGCTGTCATGTCAGGTTATGATGTACTGGTGTAGTAGTTTCCTTGCCTTCGAGCGTACGAGGGCCACTGTTGCTGTTGCTGCTGTTGCTGATGCTACTATTACGGGGAACCATAGTTAATAGGAACAAATATTGTTAGTAGAAATGGTTAAATATAAAGGTTTTTATGTATACCACAGGTCCTATTAACTATGGTCCCTCGTAATAGTGTTGTTGCCTTTCCAGCGGGTTCGTGGGTATGTTTTCGATATTGGAGGGCATAGGAGAGTACAGGAAATAAACAGAAAACGACGTACACTACTTACTACGGTCAGAAAAACATCAAACCGAAAATGGCGAGAATCCGGAACGAACTCAAAATCCGGTTTTGGTTTTTGAATTTTGAATTTTACTTTAATCGTTTTCGGTGCATACCCCCCCCTTCTCCTTTCTGGGGCTCTTAACCCTTTTAGAACCGCAGTTCCGTTGTGGGGACAATCCAGTCAATTTATAAGTAATTTGTCCCCAAAACGGGACTGCGGTTCTAAAATGAGAGTGGCATATCGTTTTTTGTTTTGTGGTATGAGTATGTCTGTTGCAGCTGAGGTATAGGGAGACATGTTGACAGCGGGGCTAATTTTATCCGCCACAGGTGTTGCTTAAGAGTAGAGGATGTTCCTGACCTTGTCGTTCGATTCTACTAGTTAGGGGGACCATAGTAAATAGGACCAAATATTGTTGGTAAAAATCGCGAAATATATAGGTTTTTGTGTGTACCGTAGGTTCTACCAGGTATTTAATATGGTCCCCTGTATTATCAATAGCAAGTTTACCTATTACCCCTTTTAGTATCAGAAACCTATGTCTGACTCCAGTTCCAAGTATCTGATCCCCACAAGGGGAGTGCGTTTCTATTAATAACATGGCTAATCCACTAAACAGGTCCTATCCCTTGCCTTGTACCTTGTAAGACTGCAGTCCCATTTTGGTGACAGAGTACTTGAGATTAAAGTGGTTTGTCGACGAAACGTGACTGCAGTTTTTCCTAGATGGGTTACCACTTATAAAGGCAAATACCTCGCTGTATGTCAGGCCATATCGGGGCAGCCAGACTTTAATCCTGTCTCTCTTAAACCGCACAAGGCGCGTGCTGTATCCTTTGTCGCCCATGCGCGGTCAGGGTATTGAAAATAGTTTGGAGTGCAAATCCCTCGGCGTACTTGTTTTTTTTTTTTGCTGATTTACGCTTTTTCCAGAAGAAGTGTGGCTTGTTTTCCTTCTTGCAGCAAACACCTGTCGCTTGTTTTGGGCGCGTAGCCCAGCTCCCCTACGTAATATTTTTGTTCGGAAAAAAGGAGGAAAGTTGCTACACTCCATCCCGAGATCAGAATGAGAAAAAAAAAACAGACTAGTGAGATTTCTGGACGATTTTAGAAGTAAGTATGACATTTAAAATATGTTTTACTTGGTTTTTAGTATACCGCTCTGTCTGCGATTAAAAAAAAAAGTCGTTTGTCGTTATTTAGTATTTTGTCGTTTTTCCGACGAATAATCCTGGTGTGCCCCATGGTTTAGACCCACCCCCTTCCCCTGGTCTATCGCCATACGACTACGGCCATGCATGAGATCGAGAGCATCTCTCCTATCGAGTACACTCCCCCCTCCCCCTTGTCTTGGCCATTTTTTTCTCCGCGCGTTCATATGTTTTTTCCATGCCTGAGAGTGAACAACCCCCCCCCCCCCCCCCCCTGCTCCGTCTCGAAACGGACGCGTGGTTAATGCTCAATCAAATGAGTTCAGGTAGGCAACAAAAATGAGTACGCCGCCTCCGTAGGGATGCGAGGGTCCATCTATGCTCACACGACTATGGGCATGCATCTATCGACCGCACCCCCCCCCCCCCCTCCCTCCGTCTCGAAAGGGATGCGTGGTCAATGGTCAAATGATTAAGGCAAGGAACAAATGAATACGCCTCCCCCCCTCCCCCTTCCTCCCCTTTTTTTTACTCGGTGCCGTGATTGTTGTTGCCATGGTGTCACAGAATGGATAACGCCACCGAAGCTACGGCGGTTGTCGACGGCGCGAAGGAAGGAGGGTTAACCCTGGGGCCCGAAGTGGAAGAGAAAGGGGCAGTCACGCTGCTGGAAGGGGAGGTCGAGCAGGCGTACTACGTGAGTAGGTAGTGTATCGAACTGCCAGCACGCGGTTTCATTTACTAATGTATTTTGAGAGAACAAAAAAAGAAGCTATGGCTGTGAGATCGAAAAATTCAAAACTTCCTCAAAGCTCATATTTAGAAGCTTGGTGTGACATTACATTTTTGCAAATAAATATTTTAGCCCTGCGCCGGACAGATGAAAGTGAGAGGTTAAGGTTGCCACTACTGCAACACAATAATGGCGTCCCGGGTTAAAACAACGGCGTCGCCCTATTGTTGAATGTCGGTGTTTACACAGACTGTAGAAACCTTCAGGTAGATGCTTGTATAGAGCCGTTGATCGAGTCGTTGACGCCCTTTTCGCCCCTGCAGAACGTGTACTACAATATAGTTACAACCAATTTGGCGCCGAAACGTGTGTGTTGTAGTCCTAGCCTTGAATGAAACCAACACAAAATAGCCAGATCGCTGCATCCGCGGAGTCGTTGCTCACCCTTTCGGGGGGGCAGAAACTACTAGGAAGTAGACTTGGAGTTCCAGTGTTTACCACTGAAGGATAATTTATGAAGTAGGAAGAAGGTCAACACTGAACAACCCCTCTGCCAGGAAAGTATGCCAAAAATGTCGCGCAACTAATGCTACCACCGAATTCAGGCTTTGAAACTCGATGTCCACATTCTCCCACACTAAACCCGACATATATGTATATATACATGTCTCCGATTTTTTCAGGAACCCCAATGAGATTCTGAGTATCCAATTTTAACTCCAACGTCCTCGGTGTCGGACTCAGTATGCGATGGTCGTAGTGCTCATCGTTCCATCTGCTGGGTGTTTTCTAAGTGAGTGAGCTTTTACGGGCTCTTCAAGTAGTAGAGATTCGCTTATTTCCCTGTATTTTGAAGGGATCATGGTGATAGTCGAACAAACGACCTACCTCACTATTCATGTTCTCACGCCCTGTCTCCTTTGCCAATGTAGGGAAAGTAGGCCCAAAATGTCGCACAGCAAATGCTTTCGCGGAATTTAGACTTTTGAACTCGATTCCCGCCACACCTCGTCTACGTACACTCGATTCGGAAGAGTAAGTAAGTCAGTCGTACTGCTGAAAACAAGCCGCGCCATGCTCTACCTTCTCGATGCACCCGGCTGCACCCGACTCACGCACAGTAGATGCTCGCGCCCAACCAAGAGCGGAGCAAGCTAAGCGGGTCCAAACACACGGCCCATTATTTGGTTTATCGTAGTATTTTCCGCCTCCTCTTTCAGGGTGAGCCCTGGTTTCTACCGACATCATATAAAGCGGCATTCTGCCCCTAGGGGTTCTTGATACCCCGAGCCGGAATTGCCGGGCTCCCGCATTAATGCCTCCGTTGTTGGCCCAGTAAAACACGCGTTATTGGTCGCGCGCAGTGGGACATTGAGGGGAGAAAAATGGAGTTGAAGAATTATGCGATGCCTTCCTGACGACATTTCTGGGTGGTTTTGTTCTGTTCTTGAGAACGCGTTGAAAAAAAGGAGGGCAAGTGTTTTGCGAACTGCCATGGCCCGGTGTCTCTTGCGTAAAAAATTGAACAGAAATACGAAACGCCGTCCTGACATTTTGTTTGCGCTTCTTGTTCTTGTTCGACAATTTTTGTACCAGGAACGCAAGGAGAAGGCCAAGGCCGAGAGAAACAAACGCGGCGGCGGCCGGGGACGCGGCCGTGGAAGGGGAAGGGGAAGGGGCCGAGGTGGGGGGCGGGGACGCGGCCGTGCGCGGGACTGAGCAAGGAGCCGGTTCTGCTGTCAGAATGCTGTTGCTTTCCGCCAACCGATATAAGGATGGGGCATTATTCGCAAGCTTCGGCTGTCAGGATAAGCTGATTTTCTCCGCTCGGCAGAAAAAACGTGGTCGTTTGTTCGCGCGCTGTTTCGTACGATCATGCCGGCCTATGGTACGGTTCGGACCTCGAGCAGTATATCATAGCGTGATTTGTGATCTAGAGTCTGTGATCTGTAATCCGTGATTCCATCTGTCATTTCTGTCTCTTTTTTTTTGTGCGGTGGAATCGTCCACAAGTTAAGGTAGAAGTCTGCCCCCTCGGCGCTGGTTGCCCACCCCAGTCCAGCACACACAGTGCTCTCGCGTGCTAGGGTACCGGAAGGGTGCCGGCAAGACCTCGTACAAGTGACGGCGTTACCCAAAGCCGTCGGCCCCGCCAAGTGGTTCCTTGTGGCCTTCCTGTCTTTACGGCGGCGATAGTATAGCTTCGTGGGCAGCGAGTTAGCCTTGTCGGGTACATACCGGGTATTTTACAGGATAACACGGGAGTAATAGCTCGAAGGAGAGAAACAACGTTTTAGTGCCGGCAGCGCTCTGCTCGGCCGTTTTTTTCATGGAAAAATTACGATGAATGATTCCTGGATGACACGTGACGTCACCCAAGGTGACGTCACTCACTTTCTGCCCATGTTTTTTTATGTTGCCGCGGGTGATGTCACTAGTTGGGAATATTGAAAAGGAGACGCCTGGGAAAATCGAAGACAAGCCGGAGGGAAAGGGTGAAACAAGGAACATTTTTTTCCCTAATTCGGGCCCAATAACTTACCATAACATGGGAACGTAGTTTTGCGCCCAGCAGCATCTTCGACAACGACCCAAAGATAGATATACCATCCGGCTGGAGAACAGGCCTCTCTCAGTGAGAGGTATTTCTTCATCGATCGGTGGTGTAGCCATTGTACTGTAAGCTCCCGCACGTGAACACAAAACATTTGAGCAATTTTGGGAGTTTTTGGTTCCATGAATAACTCGCTCGCTCGATTCTGGCAGCCTGAGACTGGTGCCTGGCGCTTCCGACGCCCTCAGACACCCCACCGAGAACATGCCTCAATTTCGCGGGCTATAGTTTTCTGTGAGGAGCTGTAGCTGTCCGCAAGTGAAGTGCAAACGTTCAGCTAGGGTTTGCTTTTTCGTCTCATTTTGTGCACCCCAAATTTCGAGCACTGCAACACCTCTACATCGAGGTGTAGTCCTCCGTTGAGAAGCTCGGGCGAGCAGTTTGGAGGGAACCACGAGCTCCTGTGATGAAATTATTTCGGGTCACACCCGATTTCCGGTAGGAACGAACCAGCCCAAGTTCCAAACGCAGCGTGTTTCAACAGCGATGTTTTTTTTGAAATTTTATTTGCCGATAAAACATCTACCTGGTAGATATTACGAGTCATCCGAAACTCGGGAACCAGAAGATGCTACGAGAAGAAAACAAGCTTTTTACGCGACGTCAGAGGAAAAAATGGCAATGGAATGAATACCGGGATTTCAGAGGGAAACATTAGGCGGAAGTAAGTGACTCTTAGCGGAATCCCCGCAGAAGGCGTGTATGCGCGGTTCCTGAGATAGAGTAGGCAGCCCGCCGCAGAGGTAAGCACTATAGCCGGTGTCAATCGACTGGTTGTTGAAGCTTCAGCTCTCAGAAGAACGTATGACACAAGATGACCCTCAAGGCTAGTGTCGATTATAGTCTTCGCTAACAGATCAAGTTGAGGAGAAGAGAAGATACGTGGGAGAGTGAGCGTGTGCACGGTCGATCAAACGCGGAGGCCTCAAGCCTTAGGACCTCCAGCATGCGGTGAAAACTAAAGCTCGAACAAAAAACCTGCTTATACTGCTGTGCTGTGGCCTACCAGGTACTCGCTAACGGTGACTATGATGCCGATCAGCGACTCGGTATAGATAGCTGGCTACTGCTGGGTAGCATGGTAGCTATCCTTAATACGACCCCTCAATGGAGGTGATAATAGTCAAAGTTGCTACCGTACTTTCAGCTATCGGATTGGACTACCCAAAAACTAGGTTATAATGTCTCTTGCTTGATCCTTGCTGCAGGTTCTAATATTTACCAATTTCGTTGTATCTCCTCGAAAGATAATACTCTGGTCCCTTGGTCGGTGTACTTCCCTGTACTGTTTGTCTGCATGTTTTACGTGTGCATCCGTAGCTACGTCGCAACAAAAGTTCATTACTCCTTTGGGGCGTCGCAACAACATTAACCGTTCCTGCTTCGCCTGTGATGGGTGACCAACCCTTGTGCAGCTAATCCAACAACACGCGTAACCTGGCAACATATCAAAGCGTCCTCCTGCTGTGACCGGTTCGCGGCATGGACGAGCATGCACACCGCAAATATATCACGCAGACCTGGGAACCCGCGCGAGTCTCACTATACAGTACATACACCAGACAGACATATTCGGCACAATATTGTTTAGTACACTATCTACAGTACTACGCGCCGTTACTAGCCGCAGATTTTTACTTCTGAAAGGATACCACCAGTCGAATAGCAGTTTTAACGATCATACTTCGCGTCTGAAGCATATTCTAAACTGTCATGGTGTTGTACTGTTCAGACTGTAAAGTAGCATTTGAAGACAGGTTTGTGTCGGAGAGAGACAAAAAGTGCTCTCAATAACTGCAAAACTCACAACTGTTCCAAATCTCATTTAGTCAACCAAAAACATAGAAATTATCATGTACAGTAGCAGCCTACCACGTTTCTGCCCCTCCCCTCGTACAGAGCAGACGTGGGGTGCTACTACAACACAAACCTTGCACAAATAAACTAGCAGCCGAACCATGTGTGGTGCTACGTACTACGAGCCAAATATATGTTGCCGTTAAGTGGATGCGACCCCGCGATGCTGATGCCCCTCCCAGCGGTTCAGATGATGTCCAACGACCCCAGAAGCGATGTTATAGCAGCCCTAATTTGGGCTCTGGGGACCACGAACTCGCACTACTAATAATACTACTGCTAAAAGCTTCGAATGCTGCTAGAGGTGATTCCTAGAGTCCAACTCCCACCGTAGTGACGGGGTACGACGGAGGGAGTAGTTTGCCACGAGACGAGAGTTCCTGTAGGGAGCGAGGCGGGGCGGAGGCAAGGGCGGAAAGAGGCGAAGGCAGCCTACCACGAACGAGTTACACCGAGATAGAGAAGAGACCAGAGCTTGCATATCGTCATGCATGATGAGTAGCATTCGCTTCCCACAGTACTCCATAGCCAGTGAATGGAAGTTAAAAAACTTGCGGCGATCGGACGGGAGGACGGTAGGGAGGCAGAGGGACGGAGGGGGCCCGCCACGGACGCGCTGTAACGAGCTGGCGACAAGACGAGAACTTGCTTATGGTCGTGCATGACTACAGTAGCACTCGCTTTCCATATGCATTAATACCCGCTAACCACACACCAAGTGTGATTTCTCATTTCCTGGATATTTTCTTAATACTACTCGTATGAGGGGTGGGCGTGGCAGCACCCGACTTTTTTGGTTTCTGGATTTTGTTTTTCACTTCCTATTTAGTTTTCTGGGTGGCTAACTTTTCTTATCGGATGCTTTCTTATATAATCACGGGAAATTTTTGCGTAGGTTCGATTTTTCAATTCGATAGTGTTGAAATTAGTGTAGAGAGGATAGTGCGAACTTGTCATTTTGTGGGAAGCACGCACTCTCGAATCAGCTGTTCTGTTCTTAAGGGATGCAGACAGACAGACAAACAGACAGACAGGACAGACAGACGG
>JARUPZ010001110.1:0-24328 GCA_031213475.1 Nereocystis luetkeana | reverse complement strand
CTCTCCGCCTGCTCTTCTTCTTTTGTGCTTGCCGAACCCAGAAAGTTGTACTTGTAAAATAAAAGCAGGCCGAAATAAACTGAGGGGGAGGGGGGGGAGCCGTGCTTGCAGGATGGTGCGCGCTGCTGCGATCGGTCTGACCTTCGCAGCCCTCTTCGGCATCGGAGTAGGCATCGGAGAAGCGTGAGTGTGACAAACCCACGGGGGGAACTAATAAATGTGTCTTCTGTAGGGAGAGGAAGGGGTGATGAGCATGGCATTCACGCAAGTACAGACCTTTCGGGCGGATCATGATCTACAGCAGCAGTAGATCGCCTACCTATCTATGGCGTTGGACGCATCTCGTGATCTACAGCAGTACTGCAGATGATAACATTCTGTAGAGCATGTCCTCCCGGTATGAGTTGGCGTGCAGGATCTGTATACATATATATGTGCTGCTGTAGTAGCACAGTTCAAGACACGACACATGTCCTACTGCTGCTGTAGATCATGCAGAGTAGACGACTCCCATCCAGCAACAAGAGCTCGTAGATCATACAGGCCCAAGAATCTACAGTATATATCTATCTATCTTCCCTGAAACGTCTAGATCATCAAGTAGGAATCGGTGATCTATCCGACGTGTTCAAGCTATTGTGTTTAAAGCTTCATTGTGATGCACACGAAGAGAATCGCGGACCCAAGCGGCGAAAGCCAAGCGGGACCATTACTTATTTATTGCCGTTTTTCAGGGGCCCTCCAGAGTTATTTGGGGACTCTGCAGCTGCTACGTACTGTAGACTGCATGCGTGTGTATATATATACAGTCATACAGGACAACAGGTTGCCTTCTTCAGTTTCACAGGCCCCATTTTTTTTATTTTTTTTGCTCATCCCCTTAATTATCTTCGCACATCTTCTTCTCTCTCTCCTTCCCACTCGTAACTCAGATCCGGGGTCACATAGCAGGCTCATCTCCCCCCTTCCCGCTACGGTACGTGCCTTCATTTTTATCGCGAGAAGATTTCAGCCTTTTCTTCCCTCGTCGACTCGCATCGAATTGTGCCTACCCACGCTGCAAGGCGCTCTCAACAATTGAATCATTTTTTATTTTTATTTTTGCAAATAAAGTCAAAGTCCGACCCACCTGGGGCTCGAACCCAGGACTCAAACAAGTAGAATTCGAGGTTAACCACTTGAACCACCGGGTTATGAATTTGTACAAATCAATACGTATTTCATACCCGGTACCTGGCACCTGGTAACACTAAGTTTATGAAACACAGAACATGGACATAAAGATTCGTATAGAATACGCGCGAACGGCTTATTATGACTATTAAAGGTTTATGGCGCATAACCTACTAGGTATGGCGATTGGCGTGTGTACCAGCTCGTAGCTGGTGTGTACGCCTAGATAGACTCGATTGCCGATGGCCGGCAATACACAGTCACAATGTTCGAGGCAAACACGTAGTCACTGTCAGGTGACTTGTACGTGAAGCTTCAACATAGAAGAGAAGAAGAAGATGGTGTGGTGACCCCAAGCCACATTGTTGATTGATTGCTCAGCTGGAAGCTGATGATGGTGAGCAAAAGTAGAGCAAAAGTAGAGTGAGCTCAAAGGGGAGGGCGGTGCGCGTGTGCGCTCGCAACAAAGGACGACCCTTGCACTTCGGTCAAACAAAAACAAAATGAGGGAATACCCTCGTATTCCGTTCAAAATAAAACAACGAAGAGAACCCCCAGATTTACTGTAAAGAACAATATATCTTGGGGTACATATCCATGACCCCAGTGTAGCCTATGTTGTTTCTCCAACCAGAACTACAGTAAAACTATGCTACCGGTCTCGGAGGGATACTGAAGATATCCTTTCCATTATTTACCAATGATAGCACGTACTAAATGTGCTGTCTACCGTAGATCATGTACGTACGTACCACAACAACAGTAGATCCATGACACTACTCGTCATTGGGGCTTTATTCTGTGCGTACGGGTGCACAGCAGTATATATATGTGTAAAAAGACAGCTGCTGCTATCCTACTATAACTCAGGCTGGAAAACTGTCTGTCGTACACAGAATGCGTAAATGTATACCAGATGACGTAAGTGTAATCGAGTAACGAATATGATGGTTACTGACAAGTATCATCTCTAATAATGACATGATTTGTAAATTCAGTAAAAGATGGGGTATAGACGAGACGTATTACGCAGCTTGCAAAGCTGAGTATCAACTATTTAATCAGTCGAACTCACAGCGGACGTTTTTCATAAATTTATAAAAAAATAATACGCCAGCTGTGAGTGTGTGCGTGTTCTTCACATTAAACCGTTCTTTCTACCCATCGATATCCAGCACAACCAATGTCCGTGTCGATTCTTCAATCAATCCTATTATTAGAAGAGATACGAGTACAAGTTCTGTGGTCACAAAACTACAGCAGTACGCCACAGAGATACTACTGTACGTTGCCACGTCTGCAGTAAGCACAGCGGGCAATGCAATGCCATGTCATCATACTGTTGTTTGTATACGACAGGCACGCCATACACAATTCTAAGCAATATATAAACGGGAGAAAACAAAGAAAAAAAAAACTATAAGGAAGGGTCATTCTTATCGGAGAGCTTGTTGTCCAAATTTTCGACATTTTTTTCGCGCAATTTTTCAATCTTCCATATTTTCCTTTTTTTTTCCAAATATTGGAATGTTAACGAACTTGATATTTTTGATTCTGGAGAATTTCACGAATAGTGACAGAACGCCTTCGTATATTGATACATATCTCCAATTATTTCCAAACTTTGGAAATTCTGGAAAATTCGCTCTCCGATAAGAATGAAGCTAAGAAGGCGAATCAAAAGAGAACGAGAAGAAAGAAAAAATGCGGGGAAAAAACTACTGTCGTCCCCCCCGCAGGGGATGTGACAGACCCTTGAAAAGAATGAGTTGAAGAAAAAAAAAAGAGAAAAAAGAAGAGAACAGAGTTAGACTAAGAACCAAGGGAAACTTGATTGAACGGATACATTTCTTCGTGAACCGAACAAATAATATTCATGTCGACGGCAACTTCGTTTCGTGAATTGTTTTGTTCTGGGCACCTCCTCCTACGCTCCCGCCTCGTGGCCGAAAAAGTCTCTTAATATATCAGCTACCAGTACGTAGGTTAATCACATACAGCTGCTGCATGAATCGCATCCGAGCTCTAGTTTGTGACATCGATTGATTTGTTGATGATTGATCCAAGTTTCCTGACCCCGCATTGTGGTCAAGGCCGTACGAGACTGAAATAACAATCGTGGCGTCCGTGATAGTGCCGCTGCTACTGCAGCTCTGAAGCTCTGCAGCAGCCTTGTAATCAGTGCAAAGCATGTTGTTGCCTGGTTGCGATCTGGCAAGATCGATGCCGGTGCAACCGAAAAAGCAAGCAATCCGCACCCCAACGGTCTTCTTCCTCTGGTTACCCGCGAACGATATCATCGGTTCCTCCGTGTCTATTCGTGTCACCGAGTCCACACCTTCCGCCCTCTCTCAAGCGTTTTCCTGTAGTATGATGTCTCTCTACCGTGGATCATTTAATGTAAGTATTGGATTGGATGAGGCCTCCTGCGCCGGGCAGGAGGTCCCGTCCGGTATTTCCCCCCGCGCTGATTAAAGTGGCGTATCACAAACTCAGCGCGGGGTTAGTACCTGTAAATAATCTGGGTATACAAGCCCAAGAATACTAATCCTAATGCCAGGTGGGTGGGATAGTCTCAAGAAATGGCGCGACCAACTCTACTCCCGAGGTTTCGAGAGCGAAAGGAAGAAGTGACCTCGACTCGAGACAAATTCCGAGACATTTCGATATAATCAGTCGTTCCATTATTTGTGCCAAATTTGAGTCCATGGATTGGATCGCCATTTTACTGTCAATTGCTCACAAAAAGAGACTCAGTACAAAAATAAGGGGGGGAGGGTTACTCATTTGTTGATTGTCTCAGCCATTTGACCATCGACCACGCGTTCCTTCCCAGAAGGAGGGGGCGAGGGGGGGGGGGGGGGATGCCAGGCAAACAGCTAGAAAGTACCCGGTGCATTTCTGTTGCTCCGCACTCACAAGTCATCCCTCCCTGCTGCTGTCCCTTGTTTTATGTATTTGCGTGCGCGTGTCGTGTACAGCGATGCTCAGGTCCAAACTTGCGAGGCCGATTCCAACGTGAGTTCGCGCACCTACATCATTTTCCGTCGATATAGATTCCCTCGGCACTTGTTGGGCAGTACATAGATCTGAGGCCGGAGTCGTGCGACCATAGATCCTCGCATCCTTATAATGCCGGGACGGAGCACGTTGGGTTTTCACCGATCAGGTAGGCATTGCTTTGCTCCAAGCGCGAAGCGAAATGTGAGGTGTTCGGCCAGTCGCACGAAGGGTGGGCTGCAACCTACCGAGAACCGCTTTTGGGGCGGACTTGCATGTGGATGACAGCGTCACTGAGTGAATTTATTTTCCGGTTCCCGAGACAGCAATGAATGGGGGGACTATGTAACTGCCTTGTGGGGGGCTTACCGGTTGGGCGATCAGTTTTAAGATGTTTGCTCTCAGCGACTCAGAGCCACTCGCGGCCGGGTAACTGCCCGGTTTCCTTGGAGCTTCAAGCCTTTTTATGTTCCTAGGTTTCGCGGTTCGCACCTCCCCCCCGGCCGCGGGATGGATTGTTTGGTACGCTGCGCCAACAATCCATTTTCAGGTCCAGATTTCAGTGAAGTCTAGACCCTCCCATCCGAGTGGCTTGAACGCGGTGTTGTAGTGAAAGCGAAGGACGGCATCATGCCCCCACTCTTACTGTAGCAGCATTGTATGTTTAGTTGGGCATATACTACTATTACGGGGGACCATAGTTAATAGGACCAAATATTGTTAGTAAAAATGGTTAAATATATAGGTTTTAATGTATACCATAGGTCCCATTAACTATGGTTCCCCGTAATACTACTGTAGGCATGCCACGACCACTAGTCATTCATAAGGGACAGCGTTATTATCATCGGTCACCATTTAATTTTGGTCGAGTATCTGTATACCAGGGTATGGCAATAATTTGGTCGAGTATTCAGGCACCAGGTATGGTTGGTAGCACCATTTAAAGTTTTGAGTCGTCGGACTATGGCTACCCTTCCATGTGTGCATTACATGGTTGAAATAGCCACTGCTCAATGGCAGAGACCAAATCAATTTCATGTGATAACAATACTATCAGCGACGTTTGGGGTAGGTCTTCATTTCAAGAGCAGAAAAACGAGCTGTTGCCGAAACAAAAACATCAATACTCCTATGGTTGCACACGTCATATTTCCACCCCATTGAGATTCAGGACAAATTTGGCGCCAATACGAAACGGTGTGTCCCACCACCCACGCACCCACCGCACGCCCTACTTCGTCCCTAATTGCTGAATGTATGTAATCCCCCCGCCTTCCTCGTTTGTAGGGCGTGTGCGAGATGGAGTCAACAGCCAGAGGCACGAAGATCGACATCACGTGTAAACCCCTTAAAGGGAACCAAATCGATTGGGATTGTAAGTTGCAAGGAAGGCGTGTTGTGCTACAATGCGTAAACAACTCGCTCGCATCTTCAACCCCCCCCCCGGTTTTTCGGGTCTGCGCCGGCGCAAGAACAAGATGAGAAACCCCGGTCCCTTGCGGTCGACCGATGCCTACTCGAGGGGTTGTTGCAACGCTTGGGTATTATTTACCTGGTATCTTTGTTCCATATATTACATATCATTTTATGTAGGAATAGTAGTGGTCCCTAATTAGTGTCGGTATGCGCCAGCCAACAATATCGGCACGATAGCCGCAACGTGCACTACTCAACCGGCATTGTATTAAATGGCCTCCTGCTCTGGACGGTAGTCCCCCCCACACCTTTTTCCCCCCTTACCACCGGCCTGGAGCAAAGTTTTCCGACAAACTTACGGTGCGTGTAGTGTTCATTCCCCGTTTCATGTATGGCAATGCACCAGCTGTGAGTTCAACCGAATTGACTGGTCGATGTATTCAGCCTTTGCAGTCTGATTGGCCGGTACGTCGGTCGCGCGCGATTTAATTTAATATCACTACTGTAGTAGTGAAGCATATAGCGCATCCATATAACAACGGTAGTAGTAGTAGTGGTAGTAGTAGTAGTAGTAGTAGTAGTAGTAGTAGTAGTAGTAGTAGTAGTAGTAGTAGTAGTAGTAGTAGTAGTAGTAGTAGTAGTAGTAGTAGTAGTAGTAGTAGTAGTAGTAGTAGTAGTAGTAGTAGTAGTAGTAGTAGTAGTAGTAGTAGTAGTAGTAGTAGTAGTAGTAGTAGTAGTAGTAGTAGTAGTAGTAGTAGTAGTAGTAGTAGTAGTAGTAGTAGTAGTAGTAGTAGTAGTAGTAGTAGTAGTAGTAGTAGTAGTGTAGTAGTAGTCAGTAGTAGTAGTAGTATTAATAGTGTAGTAGTAGTAGTAGTAAGTAGTAGTAGTAGTAAGTAGAGTAGTAGTAGTTGAGTAGTAGTAGTAGTAGTAGTAGTAGTAGTAGTAGGTAGTAGTAGTAGTAGTAGTAGTAGTAGTAGTAGTAGTAGTATAGTAGTAGTAGTAGTAGTAGTAGTAGTAGTAGTAGTAGTAGTAGTAGTAGTAGTAGTAGTAGTAGTAGTAGTAGTGTAGTAGTAGTAGTAGTAGTAGTAGTAGTAGTAGTAGTAGTAGTAGTAGTAGTAGTAGTAGTAGTAGTTGTAGTAGTAGTAGTATAGTAGTAGTAGTAGTAGTAGTAGTAGTAGTAGTAGTAGTAGTATAGTAGTAGTAGTAGTAGTAGTAGTAGTAGTAGTAGTAGTAGTAGTAAGTAGTTGTAGTAGTAGTAGTAGTAGTAGTAGTAGTAGTAGGTAGTAGAGTTAGTAGTAGTAGTAGTAGTAGTTGTAGTAGTAGTAGTAGTAGTAGTAGTAGTAGTAGTAGTAGTAGTAGTAGTAGTAATAGTAGTAGTAGTATGTAGTAGTAGTAGTAGTAGTAAGTAGTAGTAGTAGTAGTAGTAGTAGTAAGTAGTAGTAGTAGTAGTAGTAGTAGTAGTAGTAGTAGTAGTAGTAGTAGTAGTAGTAGTAGTAGTAGTAGTAGTAGTTAGTAGTAGTAGTAGTAGTAGTAGTAGTAGTAGTAGTAGTAGTAGTAGTAGTAGTAGTAGTAGTAGTAGTAGTAGTAGTAGTAGTAGTAGTAGTAGTAGTAGTAGTAGTAGTAGTAGTAGTAGTAGTAGTAGTAGTAGTAGTAGTAGTAGTAGTAGTAGTAGTAGTAGTAGTAGTAGTAGTAGTAGTAGTAGTAGTAGTAGTAGTAGTAGTAGTAGTAGTAGTAGTAGTAGTAGTAGTAGTAGTAGTAGTAGTAGTAGTAGTAGTAGTAGTAGTAGTAGTAGTAGTAGTAGTAGTAGTAGTAGTAGTAGTAGTAGTAGTAGTAGTAGTAGTAGTAGTAGTAGTAGTAGTAGTAGTAGTAGTAGTAGTAGTAGTAGTAGTAGTCTCCTCTCCTCGGTGTGCTAATTTGGTGTAGCAGGTAAGAATAAAGCATACACTTATTTTTTATTTTTCCGTACCCTGTGCTCTTATCCCGCTCTCCTCGGTATGGTATAGTACTATTAATAGTGGGCGTATTGACAGACAGCTAACACCATCCTCACCGTACCCTGCTCCTGCTAACTCTCCTCGGTACAGTGTGCTGATACGTGTATGAAAGGATGTACCCTTGTCCTTACGCTACCCTGTGCTCTGATCCCCTCTACTACGGGACAGGTGTGCTTGGGCCAAGATCGTTGGATGAAGTGTTTGATCGAGGGGGGAAAATGACCACGTGCAAGGAGGGTACCGAGTCAGAGCCGTGCTCCAGGTATGTTTAGTCGGTGCTCGCTCTCTTCGTACTGCTGCTGTGCGCACACGTCTAAGGCATACGGTATTTGTCGGGGGGAATCGTGAGTGTATCCCTAGCTTTCCTACGTGGGTATGGCTCTGCGATGACGGATATCGTCGCAGGTCATTAATTAGGTCTGAAATGAACAAAGCTAATAGCTCTCAGGTAATATTCTTATTCGTTTGCCAGCACTCCAAAGGGAAATTGTAGAGTGTTGGCCACTCGCAACGGGTGGAAGGATGAGTAGATGGGTGGGTGGATGGATGGATGGATAGGTGGATGGATGTGTGGATGGATGGATCGGTGGATGGATGTGTGGATGGATATGCACATGGATGGATGAATGGATGGATGAATGGATGGATGGATGGATGGATGGATGGATGGATGGATGGATGGACGGATGGATGGATGGATGGATGGATGGATGAATGGATGGATGGATGGACGGATGGATGGATGGATGGATGGATAGATGGACGGATGGATGGATGGATGGATGGATGGATGGATAGATGGATGGATGGATGAATGGATGGATGAATGGATGGATAGATGGATGGATGGATGGGTGGACGGAGGAATAAACGGATGAACGGATGAATGAACGGATGGATAAATGGGTGGGTGGATAGATGGATGGATGGATGGATGGATGCATGCATGCCACACCTCACCCAAATGGTGCATACAACTCTCTTCTGCCCGAAAAATTGGCATCCCCACACGAAACACTCAACAGGTTCGTCGTGCCGAAGGAAGAGGAGCGCGCGGAGGTCAAGGTAGTGAAAGGTCCCGAAGGGTTCCCGTTCCTCAAGAACGAGTGGTACTGTATCCGGTACAGCTTCAAAGCCAAAAAGGGTATGCGCGTGGCCAAGAAATACACCCACCTCGGCCAGCTGAAAGGCTCCAAGAACGGGAATATGGTCAAGCTCGACCCTATCTACTCCCTCACCGCTAACAACGACGGTCTTATGGTGCGCTTCAGCAACCGCGACTCTACGGAAAACTTCCACCCGGGGCTGGAGAAGCACTTGGACTGGGACAAGGCCACAGGGGAGTGGGTGCACGTCAAGATCACTACGGTCTTCGGGCAGTCGATGGAGGTATGCCTGCATGACAGCCAACCAAAGCGCTGCGTGATAATTGTCTGGCGCTCTTTTTTTCCGCGGCCAGTTTTGTAAGTTCTCCTAGTTTTGATCAAAACAGCTTGTCGGTTAGCTGAATCGACGGTGCCGTGTCTGGTGTTCCTGCGCACAGCCACCTGGCGCCCGTACGCGAGGCACAGCACATGTGTCCATAGGTCATGTACATACTTCGAAGTATGGCTTTATGACACCGCCATCTATGTATACGAACACCTAGCCATTACAGTATGTAGTGTGTAGATTCTTGTGAGGGACCTTGCGAAAGTGGAAAGGGGAACCCAACGGAATCTGAAATTTCGGTGCACAATTACTGTTCCATTTAAGGGGCCAAGTCCTCTGCTAAGAGTATTGGGTTAATTGTGCAGTCGGGGACCCCCCTGCCAGTGCTATTCTGTTTTCGCCAAACCGTGCTACCCCTATCGCTGTTGGTGTCCTTCAGTACCTTCAGAATGAAGACGAGGAAGAACACGACGAGACTATGAACAAGGAACGCGCACCCTACTAACAGAAGCCTAGCCAGCATCTCATTCTGACCTCCGTGCTATCTGTGGCATGTGACTGCTGTCATCAAACCCAGGTTGAGCTGTCGGGAGCCGTCACCGGCAAGGCGGTGTGGCCGAAGCACCTGAAGCCCGTGGCTTGGCATCGCGACTCCGAGATGGTCCGGATGAAGTTGGGGCTTTACCACTCCAAAGGGAACGTGAGAAGAAAGTGATGCATGTTCGGCCATCGTACCTCAGCCGTTACAGGCACTAACGACCGTGAACGGAACGAACGGAAACAAGAGTGCCCGTCTTGCCCATCCCGCCTCTGGCCCCGAGGAAACGTATCATATGCATGTATGCACACAACTCATCATGCAGGAAAAACGCGTACCACACACGTACCAGGTGTGGCCGAACTGACCAGCGATACCCGGGTACTATCTCGTACACTGGTCTCGGCTTGATTACTGCAGGTGCACGACCAAGAGGTGATCTACAAGAACATCTCGATCCAGGGGCCCAACGGAATCATCAGATCTGGCAGCAAGGCCAAAGACAAGGATGGCAACACGAAGGATGACAGCAATAAGAAGGGCAACGGGATTGCCGAGGTCGAGGGGTTTACCTACAAGGGCTGCTTCCGGGACGCCCGGGATGACCGCGTGTTCCGGTTGGAATCAAAAAGAGAAGACATGACAAACGCGGTATGAAATACGCAAGCTATATACCACTACCGTACAACTTGCGATTACAGTTTGCTGACAAGGGGAGACGGGAAACCGGGTGGAGCAGGCACCGATGAATGCCAGGGTCTTGCTGCTATCAATACGATTGCTGCTCATGTGTAAAACGATGACTTGGTGGCCTTTCCATTCCTCGCCCCCTGCTTGATGTGCCCCCCACTCTACCCCCCCCTGCCCCCCCCCCCGTACATACCTGGCGGTGCCTGGGGTCTGTTCGAAAAAACAGCCGCGGGGTTGGTACGAATAAAATCACCGCATGTTCAGTGAGTTGGTACAATTGTGCCCCAAAACAAAGGTATCGTTTGAACTAAATGTTCATACCAGTATACAAATGGTGCTTGTATTTTGGTACAGAGTGGAACGTTGTGTTGGTGCTGCCCGCTTGATAGCAGAAAACAAAAGGTCATGTCCTGTCGCCCACCTCAATCACTTCCGAACTCTGACTCCAAGCAGTTCACATGAAGGAAGGCATGGTAGGTACGGGTGTAGCTCTACAAAGGACAATACCGTGTGCAATGACGCCAACATTGACGAGCACTCCAGTCAAAAAAACGTCACCTCCTCCTCCTCCTTTCCGTGCGCCTGCTTTGATTTCAGTACAACACGGTACCTAGGCAAGACCGTACAGTAGTCCCTACACACGCCTATGTTTTCTCCTCTCAAATATTGACCCACCCATTGCGAAAACGCTCTACCGTCGAACCACGTTGTGTTGTGCCCCTCCTCTGACCCTTCGGTCGCAAAAGACTGCAAGGGTTCCAAGTTCTTATCGACCCAGTACAGCAGGGAGTGCTGGTGCGGTGACTCCAAGACCGACTTCGACAGGCACGGCAAGACCGCCAACTGCAACTCGACTTGCTCGGGCTCCGACAGCGGCGAAAAATGCGGCGGGGAGTGGGCCATGAGCGTCTACCAAGCGGAGGGCAAGACTAAGTCCGACGACAGCAATGGCGCCCCCAGCGGTGCAAAGTACCTCGGCTGCTTCAAAGACGTCCGGGCTGATCGCGCGCTGACCCTCGCCGTCGAGCGCCGTCACGACATGACACCCGAGGTGAGCGGTGGGTTATCAGTGGAAACGACAGTCTATTAAACCTGATGAAGTCCAGGTATATACTTGCTGTACAGTAGTAGTGTCGACCAAACAATCGGCCAAAACACGCGGTCGTGTTTCGCAGCCTTATACAGTATGGGTTCCCCAGTAAAGCGATGTTGTGTCAGAGTAATATTACCGCCTTGTTATGAGTGAAACTCCCCGGTCGCGCAAGGCGATTTTAGCTGCCTTATATCGGGATATCGCCTTCCTCAGACCACCTTATGGGGGGACCCTTGCTGCACCAAGAAGAGCGTGCCGCAAGAGTAGCAGTACATCTACCAAGAAAAACGTGCAAGGATGATGTTCGCGTGTCGTGTATCAAAATAGGGCCATCTCCTCCCATTGCCAAGTCGAGCACACATTTCATCTCCCCTAACTCAGCGATCCGGGAGCTATCGGTGGTCTTCTTCATGTGGCCGACGCCGGAATCGTCACTGTTTTTCTCGGGGTGTTTTTTGTTTGTTTACAGTTTTGGGAGTTAAAAACAAAAAAACGTACCTGTGTACGGTAAGGGCGCACCTTTGCAGAAATGATGAGGCTTCTCCTCGCTTGACGAGCTCCATACTATCAGCAAGTCAAAACCAGCTTTTGATAAGTATGTACTGTAGGCTGGACCTCTTTGCGCTCCCGAGACTGCGACCTGCACAACGATAAGTTAGATGTTACCGACCGCCTGCAACCATCGTGAGCGCCCAACAGTATACGGGTAGAGGATCACGCTGCGGCGGCGCCGTACGCCTCCTCGCGTTGAAACTCTCGGGCATCAACCATTGTACCGCCTCCGAATCGAGCAGTGGCCGTTGCTGTAACCGTCAGTTTCGATCGTCAAGGTTTCCTCTCCGATGAGCAGCTCCTCGGCTTAGGTGCCACGCAACGAAAACGTCTGCAGCTGTGCAACGCAAATTGGATAAGGTTCGTTTTGTAAAGGTTCATCCTTGAAAAAACGAACAAAAGAACTTTTGGGTCTTGGGTTCGAATCCCGCCAAAGTCGCCCCTTCCGCTTTGTCTGGGGCAGAAAGAGGAGAAACAACAAGTGGAGAGAATCACGATAATAAAAAGAACGCCTGATCTCAGAGTCGAAACCGGAAAGAACCACTGTAGATAAACGAACGCACGACGTGTGTGTGTGGGGGGGGGGGGGGGTATAAAGGGAAAAGCCTGGCGCTGATGCGGGGCTTGGTCAACCCCGGAGCGATGTTATCGGCAGGAGCCCGTATCGCCCAAAGGTGCTTATTTTGTTGATTTTACGAAGGTTAAACCACTGAGCGTTGCTGACTGAGTAGCTCAGTGGTTTAATCTACGAAAGATGACAATTATTACAGCATTAGCAGTTCCATCTAGTCGAGCACGTTTTATAAAACGAACAAGTTGGGAGCCTTTGGGCTAGATGACGAGCTCCGCCAGTTTGAAGCCCATGCGTACGCCCAAATGTGCTACTCCTATCGCAGCGCGCGCCTAGAGTATACCAGGTAGCCCCAAAGGGGTGTCTAAGTACGTTAGCTGGCGATACTGTACAACAATAGCGCGCCATGAACTTGTTTATTTGCCTCCCCCGACGAGGCCCAAACAGATGATACCTCCTTGATCAGGTCCAGCGATGTCTTACTCAGGTCCGCTCGATTCCCCTCGCGGCCAAGCTCCTGCTGCTGCTCGCGTGGATAAAACAAAAATACACCTCTGATGATGCCCGTATCTATATTTTACGTTCAGAAATGTCACAAGCTTTGCTCGGAGATTGCGGCACCAAGAACATACATATTCCCCTCCCGGATAAACCGCTGTTTTTGCTCATTCGTGCACCCCTCTGATGCCTGTGTTTGGTTGCCCTCAGAAATGTCATACTTTTTGCTCGGGGAAGAGGGGTGTCACGCATATGGGCCTGCAGTGGGGCATAGAATGCTTCTGTGGGGACTCGAAGGACGACTACGACCGTCACGGAAAGGCCACCACCTGCGACACCAAGTGCAAAGGGGACCCTGAGTACGCCTGCGGAGGATCGCTTGCTTTGAATGTTTTCAGGATCTAAGATGGTATAGCCCAGTGATGGTGGTCGTGGTCATGCAGGCGCAGCCATCATGAGCGGCTCGAAGATATCGTGTAATGGTGACGTGCGTGCCTAGAATAGTCGTGCACATATATATGTCAGAGTTTCGTAGAACGTGATTTTTTTCATGTTTTTCAACATCTCATGAAGCAGTGGTATTTGTTTGCCAAGTAGTATGCCAAATGCTTGTCATTGTTAGCCAGTTGGTTCCGTGGTTTTGAAAGTAGATTAGGTTTTCAGGATATCTTGAAAGTAGTTGCACAACGTGTTTCCCGTAGAGCCTTGCTTGCCCCTGTTAGGGTGATGGCAAAACCGAATCGACAACTTGAAAAAGGGTCATTGCCAGTGTTGGTACCCAGTGCGATACCAGGCCTTCGTTTCTACACCAGTAGTCGTGCTTGCCGTGCCTTATTCAGATCTCAGAGAGTTTTGGAGAACGGAGGACGGAGGGTAAGCGGGGGGTCTCTCTTGTCAGCGTTGGCGTATAGCTGGCGACGGGTGGTGAGCGGTATTTGACGGATGGGTGCAGCTGGAAGCACAACATATAGGACGCGTTCTAGGATAGACGTAGCATATTTCCGCTAAAATGGTGTCTGACTGACGGAGCTTCTTAACCCAAAATCGTCGGAATTCCAATATTGGCTCAACAAATAACCTACTTGTATACTTGGACCACGGGATGATTGATCGGAAGCAATTTGATTTCCGCAAAAGTCGGTTTTGGGGTGAGGTACGGAGCTCTCCTCAAGTGAGGAGCCTCAGAAAAAATAGCATGAACCTCTATCGTAGAACGCCTCATAGCTGCGGGAAGAATTGAGTGTTGTAAATAAATTGAGCCGTTATCGTAAAATGTGCCGCGATACAGTACTACGTCTGTTGAAGTGGTAGTGGTCGTGGTGGTTGTTGCCTCGTAACGTCAAGGGCTCATTTTAACTAGTTACAATAGTAGATCAGAGGGGCAGCAGTTGGCGGACGGATGTGGATGGTGGAATAGAGTGTTGCAAATATCATCGAGCCATGTAACGGCCAGTATTACAGCTAATGACTGCATAGATCAAAGGGGGCGGCGTTTCGTACCAGGTATGAATGTACGTATGCACGCAAGCGGAATACATCCTTCTTCCGGACTAGTTGGGTGGTGAACTTACATGGAGGCATTAACGAACAAAAAGTACAATAGTGGTATTGCCTTGAAACTCGGCAACCCGAATTTGGTACCAAGTAATAGATTCATAGATTCGTAGCTCCAGGGCAACGGCCGTGCCAAAAAACTTTGTGTTTCTGATACTACAAGTTCAGTTTGTAGGATTGTAGGATTGCAGTATTGAAGGTAGCTCTCATGGTGGGGGGGAAAGTTGGCAAATGTTGGAGGTGTGTGTATTCGTTCCCAATCGGTTATCGGCGCGAATTCGCCACACAGGCATGTTTCGCTTGCGTAAAGCACACGCGGGCATTCGGTTCTGTCCTCGTAGGGGGAACGGAGGTCCTCGCCCACGGCGCATGTTTCCAGAGCTGGTGATAGAAAGTGGAGCCAAGTCAATAGGACGCGCACCGCAGCAGTCAGCACGTAGTGACGCCGCTTTGATGTCGTGAGACTGTACAACAATCGCCTGCAGCTAGCTGCTTGTGCCAGGGTTATATAGGAAGGTGTGGAGTCTAGATATATATGCAGTCTGCTGTAGTACGAAGGTTTTGTACAGACGGTATGCGTGTACAGGTACAGTATGGGGAAGTATGTCGAGGACGGTCCGGGCTATCGGCGGCGGGGGACCCTCACGATGCCTACTCCAGTATGCCTGATCAAGCCATGGCAACACCAACACAGACATGAAAACACACACTTAAATTGTTTCCCCGTGGTCCGTGTGCACTCGATTGTTGGTGCCCGGAAAATTTGTTTTAGAGCGAGAAGTTTGATGCTACACCAGTTGGCTTAGGTGCTGCTTGCTGCTGTCCGCTGCACACTTCTGTTTTCCTTCTCATCATGACGAAGCTACACCGACCCAATATATAAGTCGTGACGCGGCACTGGTAAAACGCAATGCCAGAAACGATGACCGCTACCCGCCCACTGTACCCACAGCCATACGCAGCTTGCAAATACTGTGCATGAAAGATAACAACAGCAAACAGATGGGCGGCTCAGAGTGTCTTGATGGGTCATACACTGATTTCCATGTGCGAGAGCCCGTACGTAGCAAGCTTTGGCCGGTATCGTTGCAGCTCAAGAATCCTGGCGTTATTTGTTTTCGAATGCCGGTGTGATTTCGGGCGTGTCCATAAAACATGCATGAGCAGGAGCACGCCATGCAACCCTTACAAAAACCCGCCGAGCGGGGCGCCGTAAGTATTACCAAAAATATATGCGAACCCCCCACTCCAACGCAGACCTACCAAGGTATCAGCCTAACACGAAAAATATTTACACCGTCCTTCTCTTGCGAGGCTGCAGAAACTCTCACACCTTACGGGCAGCCTAAAACCATTTACCCCTGTTCCGCTAGGGTGACCTACTCTGTACCTTCTCCTGCCGCCTGCACGTAAGCCATAAAAGCTCGCCACTTCCATTTGCCGCCCTGTTGTATTTTAAACTCCGAGACCCCCTGAGCAACCAACCAGGATCCCCCCCTCCGGTTCTTCGTGAGTGCAACGTGTACCGGGCTGGGTATCGGCCGCAGCTTCCGACAATCACCCTCGATGTAGCTACCGCTTCCGTCCGTGTAAAATATTTCCATCCCGACGACGTGAACGTGGCGGTAAGGGAGCCCCCCCCCCTGCAAGCTAGGGGTGTGCGTTGACCAGTTCTAGCAGCGCTTCGAAAGCACCCACCGTGCCTCCCGCGCCGGCCGTCCCGTTCTCCACCCTTGCGTTCGAGTGATGGCATACCCCGCTCGTTTATTATTACTTTTTGACGCCCGAAAGCGTACCTGCACTTGCGTTGGCGCAGGTTCGGTTCTCGAAAGCGGCTCGCTCGTCTCCCAGGAAAACAAATTTCCCGGTTTCGTGCCGAGCATAACTCGGGATGGATTTTTCCCTCCGCGTACGCCGACCACTCCGACGCTCAAACCAGCAAGACATACGATAGGGCGAGACCCAGCCACAAAATAGCGCCTCCATCTACCATGGTTGTCACTACTCTCTTCCCTCGCGGAAGAATAGACGAAGTCCAAGGCCGCAGGGCGGTCGTTTTCTTCGGAGCCATCCTGTGCACTCGATCGATACCTTTTTCTACGGCTACTACTACATCATGCAGTGCAAACTAGGCAGCTTCCAACACGCGCACACCTTGTAGGAGTGGTTGATCGCGGCCGAGTACCCCCTGACAGTCAACTGCTGGCTACTATGCACAAAACACGAAACGCCGTGAACTGCAACAATCCCCCGAGAAAACTTGGTCCGGGTCCGCGAGAGGTTGGAGCCAGGACCCCTTTCCCTGCAGCCCCCTTTTCTTCACTCAGACGTTCCACTTCCCCCAGCAGTTTTTCCGGGTGATTTCCCTTGACCGAGATCCACGCCAGGGCTTCCACCAAACGCGCCATCTCGTTATATCTCCTAGATCCTGCTCGTGCGACAAGATGTGGGAACAGGCGCAAGGTGTGCTTTAGGCACGGGGTCTCGATGACCGCCGCCGCAACGGCGGATCACGCGTCGTCCGTTCCGTTTTCCGTGAGACTCCATTGCAATCCATCGTGATTGCTGTCAGTTCATTTCGTTCTGAGCACGGCTCTTAAAAATATCTGCCCCTTGCCTTCCGATTGCCCGTTCTGATCAGTCGTCCGAGTTTGCCAGTTCCCTAACGTTGCTACCTAAAATGGCATGGGGTCACCGCGGTATCCCGTCTGCTAGAGGGTCCCGAACCCCGGGAATGTGCCCGACGATGCGGTTCCACCGGCCTTATTCTCGAGGCGACCCAGCATTCTCATGAGTAGGCCCGCGTGCCCAACCCGCCGCACCGTCCGACCCTAGACACTGCCGCCGAGTTGTCACCGCGCATCAAGACCACATCCCCATCCAACTCGGGCGTGTCCCGTACAAACTCCAGCATCACGCAGGCCGTCACCACCATCCCGAGTAGTTTAAGAAGATTGATCGTCATAGTTCAGGCTTCACGGCGCTCAGCCTTCGGTTTGCTTCCGACAATCAATTGCTGTGGTAAATCGTACTGCCAGTACACATTTCTCTCAATACAATACCCGCCAACCGCTTCACAACTGGCGTCCGATACGTAATGCCTTTTGGCTGGACGCTTCATAGCCGAGTAATATGGCGCGCTGAGAGTCTCTCCGACCTACACGAGCTGCTCGTGCTATGTTGCCTATTTCCAAAAGAGTAGGCCCGCATGAAATTCTCCACCAAAGCTCACAGTGGACTTTTAGGGTCTTTGGTCCTGCGCGTCGTGGAGGACGGTGTGGCGTTAAAGCCTCCGTACGAAATACCTGTCCGCTCTGCCTATGTACGTGATATTCCACAACTTTCCCACGGCGCTAAGCAGCTCCTTTCCTATGGCGTCCCTCCTTCTCGAGGGTCATTGGTCGAATAGAGCAGTCTCTTAATCGCTTCGGTTTTTTTTATGCATATCAGAAATTCGTAGGGTGTGTGAGTTGACAGTGTTCGTAGCGTGTGGGAGTTGACAGTGAAACCTAACAAGTCGATTGAGATGTGCCTATCTGTGCTCTTTTTCGGCGTGCGGATCGAGGTCACCCCCTCCTCTCCTGATCTGAGCAAGCGCACGAGGTCGGACGCTAGGGAGTCCGACACAATAGGGGCGGTCCTGTCATCGTCTGACTGCTGTACCCTATCTAACAGGTAGTCGTCTACATACACCGTAGGAAAGAGCGCGTCTACCTTCCCTCCCCCAGAATTCGCTCTAAGTTTGGCGTCGGCGGGCTCCCAGGTTGGCTTTCCTTCTTCCCGGCGGTCTACGATCTTGACGTGCAACAACATCACTGGCAGTACACTAGGTATCTGTCCAGACTGCACCCAGAAGTGACAACGCGAGTGTTCGGCTGCCGAGGCCATGACCCCCCAAGTACTCCGGCGACCCCGAAACTTCAACCGGCAATCGATCACCACAAGGCCCCCTACCGTATAGCCGAAAATATGGGGTTGGTCTGGGTCGATCCTAGCGTACCGAAATGCGTCTGACACGTCTGCGTCGCTCGTCAGTGCGCGCCTTTTCTGGGCATTTTTGTCGCAGCCTCACGATTTCCGGGATTATCTTTGGTAGGTCTATCGCGCACAGGCGCGGAGGAACGGTGTCTGGGTTTGTGTCTGCGTGCAGGCCTCCCTTCTTTGCTCGGTACCGCATCTTGAAGTCGGTGATGAAAATCTGAACCTTGTTGGTGGCGGCGGTCCCTAGGGGGGGGACACCCTTAAGTTCGGGATTTCACTGGCGAACGACTCTTGTATCATTGTTAGTAGGCATTTTTCACGTCGAACGTCTTCGCTAAGCTTTTTGCATATTCCAGGTAAATGCTTTAGGGCGCTGCGGTGATTACCATACTGCTGCTGCGTTCACCGGTACCCCCCCCCCTGGTGATTCGCGAGATACGTTCATCAACGGCTGTGAATCCCTTCTGGTCACCCGAATCCCTCTAAATCTGGGCGGGGTCTAATATTGGAGAGGCTACCAAAGCGCCTCCCTCTCCCACCGATCGGGCGACGTCCCCAACGACACTTTGGTTTTGTCTCGTCGCGGTCTGTCTCATCATAGTCTTGCAGATAAATCGACTAGCCGGTACAGAATATCCTCCTCTGGTCTGGGCATCGACATTATCGCGCTCTCGGCGTCCCACTTCTGTATTGTGTGGGCGTTCTGAGGTCGACTGCGCCACTCTTCATCAAGAAACCGCGCGCGCGCGCTGGCCTCGCTACCCCTTCGTGTATCGACCCCCGAAAACACTGCTCCGACGGCCACGTATTCGGTCCTGCAATTCGCTTGTGGTCGAACGGGTACCGTAGGGGTAACTAATCCCGCGACTTACCAGTGGGGGGCGTGAAAATTAACTGAATAACTGCGTACAGCGGGTGTTGTATCTGCTGAGTCGAAAAACGAAGTGGACGGACCGTCTGGAGCGAGCCGTCGGCGTGATCGCAACTGGCGGCGTACGCGGGAAGTGGGGTACTGCATCTGACCGTAGCTGGCCCTCTACTCCTGCTGCTGTGCAAGCCTTCGGTGCTATCGGTACTGACGCCTCGCGCGGAAGCGGGTTTTCGACCATCTGCTCCTGCTAAAGCGACATGGTGTTGACGTTTGGCATACGCGGACCTTCTGCGACGTGTACATCCGAAACGGGGTACTATGGCCCTCTACTCCCACTCGCCTGCTGTCCTAAACGCTCTGCGACCTCGGCACTGTCTCGACTGGCCCTGAGAAGAGCATCTGACCCGATGTTCAGGTCGAGCTGTCACTATACGCACATAGTTTAAGCTCTGCCGTTGGTTCTTTTGGGTTTCGATAACACCGTTACTGCACGGCACCCACGGTGATCTACCGGCGTCGACGGCGCGTGCGTACTGTTCGGCGTGCTAGCTTCGATTTCTGTTTTGTCTGTCTACCTGTCTATTGGTTGTTGTATGTCTGTCATTTCGTCTGGCTGTCTGACTGTCTGCTTATCTGTCTGCCGGTCTGTCTGTCTGTCTGTCTGTCCGTCTGTCTGCCCGTCTGCATGTCCGTCTGCCCGTCTGCATGTCAGTCTGTCTGTTTACCTGTCTGTCTGTCTGCCTGTCTGTATGTCTGTCTGTCTGTCTGTCTGTCTGTCTGTCTGTCTGTCTGTCTGTCTGTCTGTCTGTCTGTCTGTTTGTCTGTCTGTGTGTGTATGTCTGTGTGGATGTATGCATGTGCGTATGCATGTATGTCTGTCTCTTCGTCTCTCTGTCCGCATGCTTATGCTACTATCTATCTGTCTGTCTGTTTACCTCTCTATCTGCGTGGGTGTCTGCCTCGTCAGCTGTGTCTGACTCACCGTGAAACAGGGCCGGAATAAATGATCCTGGAGTGTGTGTTCTGTCAAGTCCGACGAACCTGGTGGCATCGGCGAAACCCTCGCTCGCCGCGCCTGCTCCCCGCCCCCCCGTGGTCGGCCTTGCCTGATGGTAGAGCCCGTATTGCCAGTTTGTGGTGCCGTCGCTGCCCCGACTTGCGCCTGGGCCGCAAGAGAGCCCGTTCCGGCCGCTGCCGGCGTGATTTCTGCCAATGCGCGCAATAGATGGAAACCGAGGGCCTCCACCCGTGGGTGCCCCGCCGCTTCCGGCGGTGGCCACCTGCTTCTAATGATGGGGCGGCGGCGAGGGCGGCGGGGGACGGGGCATGGATCGCGGCAGCGCCTGGGCCACCGGGAGGGTTGCTGGGGCCACCTGGTCGTGGTCGTACCTACAGTGGACCCGGGGGCAAGTCGCCCTGCGCCACGTGTACTCGAAGACGGCCACTGGTGTCTCCCATTCCACCAAGCGGGCTTTGAACGCCCGTGAACCCCCTCTGGGGTCCGTCCTCCCCTGCCCTGAGATCACCTCCGGTCCCTCTGCCCCTGCAGCTGGCTTGTGCTCGCCAGCTCCTGCACCGGCTGCTTTCACCGGCGCTGTTTTTCAGTCTAGAGAGCGCTCCACGAGGCCGTCCGAGGAGCCCTCCAGCAGCAACGCTTTTAGCCTCGTGAAATGCGGGTGAGCCGCGGGTGGTCCGGAGCTGAAGGGGCGGTGCCAGCTTGTTTGGCGATCGCGTACATGTAATTGTCGAACCCCGTGCTGATGGCGGGTAGGAGTGTCCCACGTACTTGGTCGGGGTATGGGGAGATTGCGAAGTAATGGGATTAGAGGTAAGACTGCAGCTGCGTCAGTACCGCGTCCAGCTCCTGCTTGAAGAGGGCGACACGATTCTTGCAAATTTCAGGGGCGCCACCTATGCCGTAATGGAGTACGACCGCGGGGGGGGGCAGGAAAGTGCGGAAGTGCACGTTGGCCGGTATCGCTATGGGTTTCCCCGGCTGGGGTTAGGGGGGAGAAATCTTTCACGGCGAGTTCCGATAGACGCTGCAGAGTCACCCCACGGTAGGGGTTGCACTTTTCGGCCCGAAGGTTTCTGACCAATTGAGTTCCTTAAGTGAATAACTATCAAGGAGGATGAAACTTTTAGTCGTATACCTGGTACTCGTTTTAGGACCAGCGCATACAACTGCCGACCGGGTGGCACGAACGAATTTCTTCCTAGCATTGTATCGGGTGAGATTATTGAGCTCCTAATGTGAGGGGCTCAGGAACTTCTGGTGCACCCCTACTGTGGGATGGCTCTGCAGTTGACTCGTAGTGGCCGCGATAACACTCGCTACCATTTTGAGGATGAAGCGCAAGATTCCCGGCGTAAGCTCCTGCGCGATGCTCCCCCGTGGGTTGCAGTTAGTTTTCTCCTGTCAAGGACCGCCACAAGTCGGCCGCTAGCCGGGTTTTAACCTTGATCGTCACGGTGGCCGCTCCCAGCTGGCTGGGCGGAAGGAAGCTTTGGTGTGGCTGGGATCCGAGGCCCCCGGGGGGGCATTATGGCAGCTGGGCCGCTACGAGCGCGGCGCCCGCGAGTTGGGCCCCCATCGGTATATGCTATTGTCCCGTTGAGTGGTGCAGCTCCTAGGCTTGCTCGGGCACGGCAACACAGGCCACCATGCCCTGGGTACTGGCCGCAACTGCCTGCGTGCTTGCTAGCATATGCTGAAGCAAGGCTGCTATCCCGGACTGATCCGGCGCTGCCGGGACCACGAGGTCCGCGCCCGGGTCCGCGTGGGCAATCGGAAACCCGACGTCGGAGGCGCCGTTGGTCTGTGCGTAAGAGGTGGGGCACGTGCCGCCTGCGCCTGCCCCGTCGGCTCCGGCGCCCTGGTTGACGTCAGCCATCTTGGGAGAGGGCTCGCGCAGAGAGCGACTGAAATCGATCGAAGTCGATCAGAATCTAGTTGACGCACTGTCTCGTACTGCTGCGTTACTGTATACAATACTCCGACCCCAGCCGCGCAGCCACTGGAAGGCCAGCTCCTCTCTCTCTTTCTCTATCGCTCTCTCTCTTTCTCTCTCTATCTCTCTCTCTCTATCTCTCTCTCTCTCTCTTTGTGTGTACTTCTGCTCCGCCACTGTTGCGGATGCCCACGGTCCCATCTACCACTTGGGCAAGTCTAAGGCGAGCACGCGACTACGGCCAAAATAGGGTTTACTCCACTAGTAACTGTATATTGACCGAATCGCGTCCCCGGTGGCGTGGTAGGTGGTCCGCGTGCCTATCAAGATCAATTTCGTGGGTTCAAGTCTCACCGAGTGCATGCTCGTAGGGGTTTTTTCTTGCATAGAAAATTGATTAGCGGAAAGCGCGACAGCGTGAGTTAGCTACATTCGATGAAAATCGACGAGCAGTGGGGCTGAGCCCGATGCGCGACAAAAAATAAAGGCACGTACCGGGGGGGGGGAGGGTGACACCTGTGACCACGGCTTGTCCAGAAGATCGCCGAGGGTAAAACCTCCTACCAGGTACTCCGTACGAGTTAGGCTGGGAAGTAAAAGTGATGATTAAAAAACAAACAAACAAACAAACAAACAAAAGTTCGCAAACTCCGCGTTCCTACGTAATAAAAACCTACCACAGGTATCTTGTCTTTTTGACAAAAACCAAGTGACTTCAATCTTCACATCTCGGCCGGACTATCGATTCCCACTTACTTGTTGATCTAGATATTTCAAGGCAGACAGATATACTCCCGATCTTGCATGATCTACCATTAATGCTTACTATTATACTGTACTCTATGTGCTCGCGTAGCTCATGTTGCCGGGCGAGAGCCGTTTAATCCGCATGATCTAACACATGTTGGTACTATTAATATCGTTATGTAGATCTTGCCCAACCTCCTCGCTACGGCAGGATAGGGACTACAGCAGTTGTACGTGATCTATGTACACAGAGTTCACTCCACACGAAACACGAAGAAACTAGCGAGCGATGTCGAAAGAAAAAAGACAAGAAAACAAAATGAAACCGTCCGCCCACGAAACCGTCCACCAATTATTTTTTACGGTGTGAAACTCCCAGCGACGTTGCAGCTACGTAGCGAGGAGCGCGGAGAGGTAGGGGTGTTCGCTGCCAAGACAGCACAAGAACCATGCGCGGCAGGTGAAGGTTTCAGCAGTCCGCAATACTCGTAGTCGAATAAAGATGTTGGCAGCGGCAGCCAGTGAGCAGTCTTTTGTACAACCGTAAATCCACCCCGCACCCCTACACGAAAACTTTAATGGGATGGAGTTGCACAAATTTAAAATATATGTCCGTCTGGTTGCGTCTGTCAAGCGCGGCCTCGGGTGAGACTACTGCCACTGCTTCCGTGGACAGGGAGCACACAGACAATATAAGCTGGTGCGTCAGCTCCTGTCGACGAATATATACCTTTGTGGGTTCCCGCCAGCGTTTTTTTGCATCAGCAGCAAGCAGCAGCCAGCCAGAAGCAAGTGCTGCACAGCAGCAGCAGCAGTGGACAGCACTCCTGAACCTGCAGTAGGTAGCAAGCAGCAGGAGGAACAACCAGCAAATCGATTTCGGAGCAAAATCACTTGGTGTACTTCTCTCTCCGAACGACTCCCTCCCCCGTGCCGTGAACCACACGCACCAGGTACATTGGAACGACGTTGTTCCACCTCCTAGCCGAAGCGTTACTCTTGTCTCGCCAACCAAGAACCACAGCACCAGCACCAGCACCAGCACCAGCAGCAGCAACATCAACAGCAGGGAAAAGAGCGGCATTCTTGGCGACACCCATCACCGCGATGACCTCCCGATCCCCCCCCCTCACCACCACCACCGCCGCCACCAACGCCCAAAGAAGAGAGCTGGCTGCCCGCGCAGCGGAGCGTCGCCTCCAGCACACTAGCACAACCACAACAACGTCATCATTATCATCGACAAGCACGGCAACAGCAGGAGC
>JARUPZ010001109.1:20000-24345 GCA_031213475.1 Nereocystis luetkeana | reverse complement strand
AAACGAATGGATTCAGTGCAGCCCGAGAAAAACAGCGCATCTAGAAACAGGAAGAAGTGTTGCACCCCTTTTTTGTGTTTGGGAGAACCGGACGGTCAGACCGAACGGAAGCAAACAACTGATTAATTGATGTCGATGGCCACCACCGAAGATGGATGTGGACACCTTTTTGCCGTGGCATGTGCAAAATACACCCTTCGTGCCGATTCGGCTGACGAGACCCAGGATTCTGCGCAAACCCAAACACGCGTTTTTAGAGAGGAACTGCTCGGCATACCTCTCACGCCTGATGCATGCGCGCGTCGCGACCCCCCCCCCCCTCCCCGCCCCCCCAACTCGGTTTAGGTGTACGCGTCAGTGATGACGAGGGCGTCGCGAATCTGTGGCCGCGGTGAGCATCGCAGGCGATGGCGGCCCGAGGAAGGCGCCGGCTGATGGGGCGGCAGTGTGTGTGGTGTCTGTCGTCCGCTTGCGATGGGTTCTCTTAGAGTTCCCACGGGGCGCCGCCGCATCGGAGCTTATTCCTTTGGCACCTTTACCTCACGGCTAGCATTAATTGGTGGTTTCGCTCGTGCCGCGGAGGGTTCCGATCCGGCGTCGCTCCTTTTTTGTTGTCTCTCCCTTTCTCTCATCATCTCGCTCTGGCGATGTGTTTGTTGCTGGCCGGGTTACGGCTGTTCGTGGTGGGGCCCCTTTGCGGCTGGCGGCGACTTTGCTTGGAGGCGCGCGCGCCCCCGGTCCTGTTCCTTGGCGGTGTTCAGCTGTCGGGAAGTCTCGCGTCGGCACCGCTGTACCGGTAGATGCCGTGTTGCCTGCTGTGTACAGCCAGGGAGAGTTACTGTAGTCTATTGTATGTCCGCTCTTTTGCTGCTTTGAGGGGTTCTGTTTGTTTTCAGCGGATTTTTGTTCCTTCGCGCTGTTCTCCACGACATAAAACAAGGCAGTGAACACCCCATCAGCGGGCCGTTTGCATTTTTTCAGCAGGCATCCTTGCCGGTCAGTGCGGTCAGCCGGCACTGTTGTATACGTGCCGGAAGTTGAGCATGCCAAGCAATCTATTAATACGTGCTGCTTTTGTTTAGTCTAGATTATTAATAAGTGGAGCTTGGCGGCAGAAGATGGTCGGGTTACTATATGTCAAAAGGCAGTGTCCTGTTATTCTTTTTATTCTTCGTACTCGCCAGTATAGGTTGCGAAGGATGATAGACTTCCTTACTTAGATCTCGCCTCTGCAGGACGCCCTCGGTATATTCTCCGACTTCTCAGCCACTTTCAGTTCTTACTCGTCGCGGGAAAATTGTTTGTTCAGGATCGGTCCTCGGGTTCTTTGATCCATTTTTGGAAAGATTGTTGACCCTGTACAGCAGTTTTTCATGTTCTCTTTCTTCGTCTCTTGTTGTCCGTGTTGAGCTTCGCATTGCCCCGGCTTAGTTTTTCCTGCGCCGCTGAGCTCTTGGCATTTGGAAGCCGCCCACTGGATCAAGTCGCGAGCGTTCTCTGCCCTTTGCCTGTTGTACGCCTTTGTCATGATGCCTCATAGAGGAGAGAACACGGGGATGTCGATCCTGGCCAGGGCACGCTTCTTCTTGGTGAAGTTCTTCTCGTTGCTTATCTCATGGAGAGCTCAATCAGGGTACAGGAACTGTAGAGTGAGATCGGGAGAGGACCATTTCTCCTGAACCATATATCTTCGCATATATATGTACGATCTACTGAAACGTTTCCGTTACTACAGTAGCACGCCACGTGATCTCCTACGCGCAGGACGTATTTGCCTATATTCTCGTACTACTGGTACGTATTGCATACCCTCACATAGCTACGTGATACCATCACATTAGCCCACCCTGAATAGTCGTGAATGCAGATCACGCGACGATGATGACCATGTCATCCGAGGAATCGAAAAGGGAGGTCGAAGGTGCGGCTATTCGAACCACACTACATGAGGCTATGAATATACCCCACACCTCGTAATGAGGCTCGAGCTAATTGGAAGGTACCAGGTATTGATAGCGATGTGCTGTTACCGGTCTATAATGCTTGTGGGGTACAAAAACAGGATTGTGACTTCTGAGCTGCAAAAAAAAATGCTCATGATACTCACAAGCTGTTGTTGATGTGCTTTTAGTTCATGAAGATAGCTTGGAATAAGGTGCGCCAGGCTCAGTGGTCTCGTGGTCCTGCCGACGACGCCCAATGTCATGATGCCTCATACAGGAGAGAACACAGGGATGTCGATGCTGGCCAGAGCGCGCTTCTTCTTGGTAAAGTTTTGCTTGTTGCTTATCTCATGGAGAGCTCAATAAGGGTGCAAGAACAGAATGAGATCGGGAGGGGGCAGTTAAATACCAGACTGTCCCCTCAACCATGTATCTTCATACGTGTACGATCTTCCGTCACAATAATAGCACGTGACATGATCTCCTATGCGTAATTCGTATTTGCCTATAGAACTACATACTTAGATCACAACCCCTGAGCGTGCTCGGTTGGTACACCCCTGGCTTCTCAGAGCTCCCACTTCCAAACCGCCTCCTTTCATTACTTGCCGGACCTTTCCAGCAGTTTTTCGTTTTCTCCATAATGTCTCTCGGCACTCTCGGTTCTTTCTTCCTTTTTTCACCTTTCGTTTCATGTGGGTGCGTGTACTCCAAGTACGTCACCGCGGGAAAGCCCGGCACCGTCGCGGGTGTTAGTGGGTGCTGGCGGGTAGAAGGGGGGTTGCAAGGAGCGCGGTCGCCGCTTTCGTGCCTAGGCGTCGCGTGTGCCTCGAGACACGCGGGGTGCATGAACGGGCTTTGTCTGGCTTCCGTTTGTGATTTTTGATAGAGTATGTACGAGTGATGAAGGTCGTTAAGGATGGCAAGATAATGTTCACGCGGTGCTTATTTTTGCGACCACGCTGAAGTTGAAAGAGGGAGCTGGGCAGTTTGAACACCAACGTTATCGAGCTGGCGAACGACGGCCACGGTGAGCACCGGGCTTCACGCGAGGCGGGCGACGGGGCTGATTGTGGCAGAGAGCGATAAAAGCTTTTCCCGGACCGAATCGGTGGCGAGGTGGTCGCGAGAGGGGCGGGCGGCGTACGAGGCTGCGAGACGAGCTCTTCTGTGCGATTTGTTTATTTTCTTATTTTCGACCGGGTGTAAGGAGTTCCAATCAGGCAGAACATTATTGCACGAGAGGGGATGGGGATTTTATTTTATTTCCGAATTTTCGGTTTCATTTTCATTGTTTTTGCTGCCGTGCCGTGCTGTGCTTTCGCTTTCTTACATACGAGTACAGCCATCATAGAGCATATCAAAATAAAAAAATAAGTACTACAGCAGTAGTACCCTACTGGGGTATGAACGTACGTGCGACATCCGCGACGCGAAGCGTATTATGTGGCGTCCGAGCTGACGTCGGAGCTGTTTTTTCCTGAAGCATGGCGGCGGGACTCTTGGCATTATCAAGTCGCCGGTTTGCAATTACGATCCTTAAAAAAACTAAATTCAATCGTGGACCTCTGTTCGCTTCGCTTAATTTGATGTACTTTTTTTCTTCCTGAGCGAGCGTAGCGGGCGGCGTAGGCCGCCTGCGGTAGCGAAGCGCCTTGTATTCTCATACTGGTGGTACGTGTTGCATCCCCTTAGAGCTATAAGTGATACTATTAGAGCCTGGTATCAGTATAGAGCTACCCTATATATACCCCCTATACGATATATATGATATTTCCATCATAGTACTTAGTCATGTTTTTTTTCGCCGGAACATACGAAATATATCATATCGTATTACATCGCTATATATAGGGGTTTTCAGCACGATATGACTAAAAGGTGATATGATATTTGGTATATGATATATACGCCCGCTGTGAAGCGATATATCGGCTTACATAAGGTGATCTAAGATCATATATCGGCCTATATGAGGTGAAATACGTGATCTAGCTATCCGATATGTGGCATAATATGTCGACTTTTGCTGTCTTGACGATATGTCTTGCACCTTTCGGGCGTACATTTTGGGCGGAATATACGTGCAGTATATACCTGGTACGTACTGGTATGTACGAGTACGAATACGAAGCGTGGCGCACACACAAGGGAACGCACCAGGGGTCTGTGCCCGCTGCTGTCTTCATGTCGTGCGGTTTTTATCCGCGATGAGCGAGTCGAACGCGCCATCGCCTGCGGCCACAAGCGAGCCACAGCTACAGCAAGCAGTCGCCTTCGACATCGATATATATATATATATATATATATATATATGCCTACATTGTACCTGGTACAAATACTACCGGCAGTGAGTGTATGTACGCAATGTTGTGGTCATCGCAATACACAAACTAACTGCT
>JARUPZ010001109.1:0-15000 GCA_031213475.1 Nereocystis luetkeana | reverse complement strand
CACACTCATGCTCCTACTATTAATATAGACAAATCCCTTTGTGTGGGCACGGGCACATCGCCCAACACCGAGGAGTGGTCTCTTTCGAAAATGCAGAGGTGCTGATATTATCCAAACCCGCGGGCGCCTGTGGAAATACAACGCTGCTTGTTCACGTGGCGAGCAAAGCGTCTCAATGATGTACTACAGTTTGTACAGTACCAGGTAGTGTGTGTGTTCTTCACATTAAACCGTTCTTTCTACCCGTCGACATCCAGCAAAACCAGTGTCCGTGCCGATTCTTCAATCCTAGAAGAGATACGAGTCATGTGGTCGGTAGTACGTGTACGTCGTACGTAGACTCCGATTGTCGAACACTGGCGCTCGGTGGGGGAAGGACACGCGTTTGCGCCCTCTCGGCACGAAGCTGATACAGACAAGTCCTGCCATACATACCTGGTAGGTCAAAGTGGTAGGTCATATCCTTCCCAAGTGCCCACCAACCGATATCCTTCCTCGCGGTGTACCAGAGGCCAGAGGTAGCTTGGAGGCCATCTCCGCACGGATGGTATGCTTGCTGCATTTTTCGTTGCACTTCTCTCTGCAAGCCAATAAGAGTCAAGTGCCTCGTGGCTGATCGCGATCGGGCAACTTCGGCTGTGCTTCGATCGCAGCTTCACACGAGCTCGTGTAGTCCCTCACTCGTGTTTCAACCGCCCCTCTGATGCGCACTCGTAGGCACGATGCCAGCCAGGTAAATATACACCAGGTGCATGTTGAATTTTGCGTACTCGCTGTACGAGTGCCCCTGCTTGCAGCAGTAGAATACCACGGCACGGCGGAAGTGCCATGTGTCTTGTATAGGACTCACGCAACGCGGCCATCGTTGCCTCGCTTTCCCCGCTGGAGCTTTAGCTTTGCTCGTACAGCCTGTGCTGCAGGTGGATTTTATACGCTCGTCGAATCGCGATTGTCTTGGCCAATAACGATGAACAAGGTACCTTCCGGTATCGTGTCGTAACAGTTGTGAAGATGCTTGGAGTGGCCGGCAGCCATTATATCACGATAACCTACACTATGACGTTTCGTGATGCTGACCTCGCTTGAGGTTAGGCTCTGCGGAAATAAACAACCCTAGACCAGTGGCCCCGCTTGGCACCTGGTTTTTTATTGGACTACCGTTGATCGGTCGGTACGGAGTGCAGGCAGCTTGAGCAAGTAGAACTGATGGGAACGCGTGATAGACTTCGACGTCGAGAGCTTTCGATGATGGAAGTGTTGCAGTCAAACTTTGGGCAGTGAGGCAGTAGTGAGAACGGCCCGCGTCCGCGAATTCCGAGTACGCTACGACCGCGGCCGACGGGCGATTCTTTAGCACGTTTGTGGGCTGCACACAAAGCGCCCTCGTATCCCACATGCTGTGGGATAGCTTTCAAGCCCTATGTGTGTGCGCAACAACCTCGCCTTGTTTCTCTCGAGCGACTTGCCTTACGTACAGCCTTGCCGATTGTTGCATGGCCATGCGGTGGCGCGAGCAGCACCCTATCCACGTGCGTAGAGTGTTTTACTTGGTGTACACCTAATAGATCATGCGATATGTCGTTTTAACCTGTGCGTAACATATCGCAGGGGCGGTTCCTCAAGCTCGCGGTCGCCTGGACGGCCGCACGCGGGCAGCGCTTTAGCGGAGATCCCGGCCTTTGCGCTCTCCTTGGGCGATGCCTCTGGAACGAAGGGGACACGGAACGCGGGATGAGATATCTCGTGCTCGGCGAGCGACCGCAGGAGCTGTGCGACCTGATCGTGCAAGACGTGCCGGAAGAAGAAGCGAGGTGACACCCCGCGTTTACCATTTGTTCGCTTCCGTTTTGTTTGCAGGCCAGTTTGCAGTGGCTACTGATAGAAGTTTCTTTCAAGGCTTGAGCCCTGGTACGGCTCATAAGGAGTTCATTCTTTCAATGCTACCGGTTCCCGCTTTCGGAGAGCTCCTCGCTTGAAAGAATCGTACCCAGTACGATAATTTTTCATCCGATGTGCATTCTACAAAGTAAATGTCCCTTTGAGTTGACCCCCTTCAAAACTGCACTACTGTAGACAACCAATTGTTGCGTCTAATTTCAAGTAACTTGTAGCCAAAACGGGAGTCTGGTCCTAAAAGGGTTACATTTTTTAAGCGCATGGGATGGTTATGTATCGGTCTTAAGCTTACAATACCGTACAGATAGCGTTGAGTTCGCACAGGGGTACGATCGTTTTTTCCAGCGCTCGATCTCTCCAGAGAGGGAAGGGGTTTCCAGTTCCGAACAAAGGCGATTTTCGGAAAATATGCTGGTCGAGAGAGAGAGAGCCTTCCTACAACATCATGTTTGACTTTTTTAGCACCCAGTGTTGCCGTTGTCAAGAGGGAACGAGCGCTGAAAAGTCGGTTGCGGGGTGAGCAAATGATAGTAGAGCTCCTTCAAGTCAGTAAGGGGGGCTTCCAGAACTGTAGAGGTCGGCTGTTGGGGGAAGAATTGATAGTAGAGCTCCTCAAATCTGGAGAGGGGACTCTAGAACTATAGGTGTTCTCCTTACACCCGTAGCACGCACCGACCGTCTGAACGAACGGAACCGGCGCTCTTTTTTGTTTTGCGCGCTCGCTCGTATGTGACGTTATTGGCCGCTGTCTTATCTCGGTTTTACCGCGACGGTCGTTTTTTTTTTTTTGTGAAAGCACGCCACGAGTACGTACGCCCTGAAGAGGTGTCGACCCTCACAGACGTAGCACGCGATGTTTCCGTCTCCCAGAGCTAGGGTATGTGTCTCCCGGAAGTGCAGTGCAGGTTGTTTTGGCTGTTTCGTTCTTCGTGAAAGCTCTCGTCGGAACGATTCGCTCCCTGATATTGAGAGATCGGGTTGCGCCAGACCATGCGGGAGCGCGCAAGCAAGCGGCTTGAAGACATGTCGACCGGGCAAACGGTACCAACGGCCGTCCTGACAAGAGTGTTCTTAAGCTGGTTATCACATTACTCGTCCCGTGGAATACATCGTGATTGCGTCTTTTTCTATGGCAGTAAGCGTGCCTTTGCTCAGAGATATGGCGCCCGCAGTAGTTGTAGTAGTAGTACGTAGTATTAATAGTCGTACGTAGTAGTAATAGCAGTAGTAGCAGTAGTAGTAGCAATAGTACGTAGTAGTAATAGCACTAGTAGCAGTAGCAATAGTAGCAGTAGACTGAGGTTATTTCTCGGTCGTCGAGATCGATTGAACCTCACGCCCACCACCACTACCACCGCCACCGCACGCGATCGGCCGTCCCGCTCGACCCTTCTTCGCAGAGATCTGAAGGCCGCTAAGGGGGTGCTGCAGTTCGCGAGCAAGGCAAGCCTGCGAGACGCCAACGCGCTCTTGAGGAGTTACAAGGTGAGTCGGGATTGTCGCGGGGGGGGGTGTTTCACGGGTGTCGACGAGACTTTCAGAGGGTTCTTATCGAGGGATGGCTGCTCTGCTGCTGCTCTCACCCACCCTACTCGGACAAAAAACAAAACAAAAAAGTTTCGGCCGCGATTGTCTCTGCGTTTGGCCTCATGCTTGGGCTTCTGTGTTCGGTTGGCAACGTGTGGCTTCCCGCCGCTGTCTTCTCCAACCTTTGCGCGACCAAACGCCGAATCGTGTTCGTTGCAGCAAGGGCCTTTTGCGGGACAGTCCGCCCACTCCCGCTATGTGTTGCTCATGTACTACGTGATGGGTATCTACGCTGTGGGTATCAGGCTGCACGGCTCTGAAGTTTTTTTTCGAACTATCTGCTTTACCGCCGGGCCTGTCTCTCTCTCTCTCTCTCTCTCTCTCTCTCTATACGCCTCTGTGCGGGTTTCATCGCTGTCAGAGCAAACAACAGAACAAGCCAAAGGGGTTGTTGGAGTTTTGCGTACTGCTGCTCAAGACTTGCGAGTACGACGCCGCACCAGTTTTTCAGAAGCTGCTTGACATGTACCGGGCCGACCTGTCCAAGGACGAGGCCCTGTTCGGGGTAAGTTTCTGGTCCGCCTGCGTTTTTTTTTTTTTCGCGTCGTCTGTCTTAAGCTTCTGCTGACGCCTTCGGTGTGTATGGTAGGCGTGTCAATGTACCACGATACAGTGGTGTGCCCATTTTTGAAGACCACCCCGTGAAAAACCCTAAAAAATGGTCTTATGTTCAGTATGGTCCTGTCTTTTACTACTGAAAAAAATGATCTCATTCGCACTATTAGTACAGTAGCCCCGAATAGTGTGTTCTCGTGACAAGCCGATCTACTCGGCATCATCTCTTACCTGGTACTATGTATAGCCTTAAACCGGATGGCATTTTAATGGGTACCCCAGTGTACTGGAAATCTCACGATACAGGACGGCACTGGAAGTCTACTGCCCGAGGTTGCTGCCATTTTTTCGCGGAGGCCACCTCTTCCTAGCTACTGTCGGCTTTCGATGCCGTAATCGATTTAGTACAGAAACTACTCAATACCTTTGCACATCCAAATTATGTCTTAACTGTTCCTTTGTTCTGTTCACTTTTTTTCCTACGTAGAAGCGAGTAGCCCCTTTAGGAATTGTTCATCAAGTTTAGACGCCGCGTGTCATATCATACATACGTTGGTTCTCAAAGGTGTCAAGTTTTTGGGGTGTTTTTTTTTCTTGTGCAGTAGGCGTTTTCATTTCGAGGACTGTCCTATCTACCCAGTATGGCCTGCTCTATCTACCCAATAAGGCCTGCCGTATATACCCAATAAGGCATACTTTATCTACGCAATAAGGCATGCTTTATCCACCCAACAAGGCATGCCTTGTTTACCCTATAAATTTAGGGCATGTTGCACACTATTTTTCGTTGTACATCTATATTTTAGGCCGTATGTATATGGGATTTTTCTTGGGGTTACAACGGATACGGACTTTCTCACACGGTCAGTTTTGGTTGACTCAGTTATAGTATGGAGTTCCTCAAGTGAGGAGGCCTTAGAAAAAATTAGATAGTACAGTATTTATATGCCCTATCGTAGTACGGGTCCGACGCTGGGCGCGTGCATGCCCCAGAATTAAGCATATCTCGATAAGCGCTGTCGTTTCGTTGGGTGCTGAAAACCGTAACCTCTTGAAACACCCTTGCTTCCGAACCGCATCTCTGATCTACTTCGGCGCAATTAATTTGTAGAAACGAGCCTGTGAGAGAAAACCGCAGGCCAGACACTAACATTCTAGCTCCTAAGTGTTGTTCCCGTTTTCGCTGCGACCGTTATGGTGTAGAAACCCCGCTTTTGGCGGATAAAGCCGTGTCGGATCAGGGCACTTGGTGGGTCCTTTCGACGGCTAATTATACCCCCACAGGGTCGAGCTGGAGGGCGCAGGTCCGGGTGAGATCAGGTCGGCGTGAGGCCAAGGTGCCAAGCGGGGAGCAGGGTCGGTGAAATCGTTGACCCGTTCCATTATCTGACGGGCTCGTGTCTACAAATAGTTTCCTGTCCTGTCATTCCCCTTGTTTCACACGCCTTCTTTCGCCCCGCCCTTCCGCTCGCGCTTTTTGTGTGTGTCCGTCACCGCCACGTTTGCACTTACGACCACGCGCGCTCCTCGCCAACTCAGTACGTCGAGACCATCGCGTCGACCTATTTCAACCTTCGGCTACGACCACCGTCCATGCTGGACAACATCATGGGCATGTTTGGCGGAATGCCCAAGTAGTGTCCTTCGGCGAGCGAGGTCGGGCGGACGGGTTTCTACACGAAGAGGCGGCGCACGGCAGCGTTGTTGCGAATGGACTTTTTGGCCATCGTCCTTTGCGGTGTTTTTTTTTCGGGGGGGGGGGAGGAGGGTGTATACGTGGTAGCGCTTTAGACGTGTACGAGCTGAGATCGCGAGACCGCACATCTAGCTGTTCGAGAAAAGGGATTTGGTGTCCGGAGTTTTCGATTCGATGTGATGCCTTCTCGTAGTTTCCGTGGAGCTGCTCCGTGACGTGCAACTGAGCTACCGTTGTGAAAGGTGCTTACTTCTCTGGCGAGCATTCGGTGGCCGCATGCCGCCTTTTTTACCCACCCACCCGTCAAATTCAGTCCTCCGGGGGAACAAATAGTTCATTGGTCAAGCCTTGAGAGTCACGTACCTAGTTATCCCCCTTTTGCGACCCCGAGATGGCGACCGAAAACAACGACCAGTTTGTTGATAGCGACCAGAAGAACGACCGGTCTGCCGTTACCAGCAGCACGGGTAGAGAGGACCAAGCATCCTGCGCCCCTGCCGCACGACTCCTTGCGTTGTGACTCGGACACCAATTTTTTTTTCAATAATCCACCAATCAATGACGCAGTGGCCCTTTTGCTGTATACCGGTAGTCGTCGCTTTTGATGGTCATTTTTTTTTCCCTCTCAAGCCCCAACAGGGGTTATAAATAAATAACCCTTTTAGGACTGCAGTCCCATTTTTGGGGACAAATTACTTAGAATTTTACTGCTTTGTCCCCCAGAACGGGACTGCGGTTCTAAAAAGGTTAAATGGCTTTCACCAGGTTTGGTTTTCTTGCCCGTCGGCGCGGGCGGGGGGGGGGCGCGCGTTGGGCGGCGGTGGGGCGTTTTTGTGCAGGAGAAGAGCGGGTGGGACACGCACGAAACAAAACCCGCATGTTTTGTAGTCACGGTTGTGCTCCCATTGCTGACGGGCCTACCAGTGAATGGCTGTGGGAGTTACCTTTTTTATCCATGGGCGTGGTATCAAAGGTCGCAAAGGTGGTTTTGCAGGGTACATCTAGACCCTGCGGTGTCCGGGTACCGAGCCTGGTCGTTTGTGTCAATACTCGGGTAGATACCCGTGTACTCAACCTCTGATATATACCAGGTATTTCACTGTTGAACGCACCCTTGGAAAATGATGATACTTTATCATAGGGAACCCCGGTACCAAACCTGGCTGTTTTGGTCATACTCGGGTAGATACCCGTGTACCCCCGGTGTGTATACCCTACCAGGTACATACTAAAACCCACCCTTGGAACACGATAATACTCTGGGGGGGGGGCGGGTACCAAACCCGGTTGTTTTGGTCACACCCGGGTTAAGTACCCGGGTACATACTCGTACCCTAATAAACACGACCAACCTTACAATACGTATTGACAGTATTAATAGTAGTAGTTGATGCCCCGACACCCTACGAATTCGCGTAGTGCCTACCTGTAACAGGTATGAGTATGCGACGAAGTTTCGTGTGGAGATAGCAACACCTCTGTATACAGCGGCGTCACCCTATACACGGGATGCCCTCCACAGGGAGGGATAGATGCGCACGCTGTTGTTTGGCGACCGGCTGAGCCTCCCCTCGCTGATGAACAGGGCGAGAGGGCATCCGGTAGCCCATTGATACGACACCAGCAGTAGGGAATGTCAGCACGACAGCGCATATCGTTGGCGCTACTTCCAATACTTCAAAGGATTAAAGTTACCACCACCCCCGGTATTGATCGGTGTGTTTTTTTAATCGTCCGGTATGATTCACGTTTACTTTTTTAAAAGAGGAGTAAACTACTATTAATACCAGGTACCAGGTACCTGGTATTAAATACTACTATTAATACTGCGACTACTTTGTATCCGTATACGAAAGATTTATTATGTGCACAATACAATACACGATACGTACAAAGGCGGGCCCCCTGCGGTCACATGTCGTAGTATAACGAGTTTTGTCTGATTCTCGGTTTTGACTATTAATAATTCGTTTTCATTTCTCACTTCTTACGGACTTTTCATACTGGTGCATACTATTATTAATAAACAAACGATCAATGAAGTTTTTAGGCATCGGACCGCCTCTTCTGTTTGTCCCTTCTTCTTCGCCGTACGTGGTTCCATGGCTCCATGGTTGCATGGCTTTTCGTCTCCTCTACATGCAACACTGAACATGCAACATGCATGCATCGATCGGAGTTTGTGAGGAGTCTAGAGTTTGCAGTGTGTGGACAGACTTTGGGCTGATCATGTAGCTAGGTGTGTGTGCATGTGTGCATGCTGGTATGCTGGTACATGGTAACCACAGTCCAGCTACTATTAATACGTAGCCCAACCTTTGTCCCCCTCTTCCAAAAATCGCGGGCATTTATTCCAGGTTCCCGTACGTATTACACTGGTACTACAGTAGTAGGCCAGGCGTATGATAGTATTCATATTGCCCGTATTATTTCCAGCCTGGGAAAACTTTCGCCGCCTAATTTCATCTTGAATACACACCACATGTGTGTGTGTGTGTGTGTGTTCTTCACATTAAACCGTTCTTTCTACCCGTCGACATCCAGCACAACCAGTGTCCGTGCCGATTCTTCCATCCTAGAAGAGATACAAGTTCTGTGGTCACAAAGCTACGCCACAGAGATACTACGTTGCCACGTGTGCAGTGTGAACTGCAGTGGGCAATGCAAAGCCATGTCATCATACTAGATACGACAGGCACGACATACGCAATCTATGAAATAGTGAAACGAAAAGAAACAATCAAAGAGAAAACAAAACAAGGTAGACAAGTCGAAAAAGAAAAAGAAGAAAAATGAAAGCAAAATCTAAGAGAAACAATCTGTCGTGCCCCCCCCCCCGCAGGCGAGGTGGCCTACACTTGAAAAAGAACGAGCTGGAAAAAAGAAGAAATAACAAAAGACACCACTGCTTGTGAACAGAGTAAGACAAAGAACCAAGGAGAAAGTAACAAGGAAAAATAACAAAGGGGAAATAACAGGCAGACCAAAGCCCAAAGCACCTTCTAGGTGGCGGCAGCAGCTTGTGGTACGAGTAGTATAGCCAGGTTCTCCCTGCTAATCCGCCTGGTACCTTGCTACCCAGACTGCCGTCTCCGCCCTGCGTTCGTCAACTATGCCCAGCCCCTTGGCGTCAGACAATACGAGCCGAGCAGAGCAGGTTCGTCTTCCAACCACGCCACACGGCTCCTTGAGTACGGCTTATCAATCAGAAAAGGAAGAGGAAGAGAAAAAATGAAATGAAAATCACGGAGAGTCAGCGCAAGAGAGAAAAAAAAAAAAAAAAAAAAAAAAAAAAAAAACACATACACCACAGCAAAGGTACGAGTATAATAATGGATTCGGTTCCAGATTAATTCCACGCCGTCGAGCTTGTTGTCCTCGCTTTTTGCTCTGAGCCACGGAGCCAGCCACGGCCATAGATACACACACACATACATACGTCGCACAGACAGGTATTAATATTAATAGTGGGTGCCCACATCATCGTCACATCATCATCAGCAGCAGTGTGAACAGCAGTACAGGAGGACCCCCCCCCCCCCCCCGCCGTCGAACAAGACAAAGGCACCACCACACACCATCAACAACAACACACAGCAGAGCGGCGGCAGCAGCAGCAGCATATATACAACGCGCGGTCAGCCGCACAGTCCAATCCGCAACCAGGAAAACTTGGAGTCTATCTACCACATTGATTGCTTGCTGCTGCTGCCGCTGCGTTGTTGTTGTTGTTGTTGTTGTTGTTGTCGTTTTGTTGTTGTTGCTGGTGTCGCGCTGCCTTTTCCTTCACTCCCACTGCAGTGCGAATGGTTGTCGTTCGTGCGAACCTGATGCGTATGAGGAAGATGCCCTGCTCCACCATCGCAGTCTGGGGCATGATGGCGCTATCAAGGTTCTCGGTTGCCAGGTGAAAATGCTGAACAGGAGAAGTACTTACTTGTTGTGTTAAATAAAATAGTACCAGGCTCCTGATTGATCAAACTAACGTACGTGTGTACGTGGAATGTTTTTTTTTGGTCCTCGACATTTTTTTTTTTTTTTTTTCTCATCCCATTCATTATTATCTTCGCACATCATCTTCTCTGTCCTTCCAACTCGTAACTCAGATCCGGGGTCACATAGCAGGCTCTTCTCCCCCCTTCCCGCTACGGTACGTGCCTTCATTTTTATCGCGAGAAGATTTCAGCCTTTTCTTCCCTCGTCGACTCGCATCGAATTGTGCCTACCCACGCTGCAAGGCGCTCTCAACAACTGAGTATAATAAGTGTTAATAGTAGTTGTAGTATTAACAGTTATCATGCAGGTCGAAATACATTAGTTCGCGTAGTGGAATCATGACGATCATAGTATCATAATTACGTACGACGCGTGGTCCAGAATGATACCAGGTAGATGATAGGAGGTTTGAGCACATTTTGGCTAAAAAATATGTTTTCTGAATCACAGGGCCAAAATCGTCGGAACAATGGCATTATTCCCTTGTTTCGCAAAAACTTTATTATTTGTTATATGTATACTATTACGAGGTCATGGGATTATTCATCAACCATTTTGCTCTTCCTCCTTTCTTTTCTGGACGTCAGCTTTAGGGTGACTTGCTATACGATATCAATAATAGTGTAACAGCTCATCTCGGGGGGAGAGCCTCAGAAAAAAAATGGTGCACCTCTCTATTTACTGGCATGGCATGGTCTACCTACACCCTTCTTATTACCGCATAAACAATGTAGTACAGTACCCGAGGAGGAAGTATTTCAGATTCTGTGGCGTGTTTTTTTGTGGCCACAGAGCTTGTATCTCTCTGTATCACTCGAGGATTGGAGAATCGGCACGGACACTGGTTGTGGTGGATGTCGTCGGGAAAAAAACGAAGAACACTCACCGCACTCTGCTGCTTGCTGTGTAGCATGCGTCCTATATACGAAGCATATATGCATGTGCGCCATCGCCATCACCAACCACCACCATCGTCGTACGTATCGTTTTTTTGGTTCTGCTGTTCGTTGGTGTTGACGTCGTTGCTCTGTGATGAAGAATTGTTCTTTATCGTTGTCCCTTTGTTTTCTTTTTGATCTTTTTTTTTTTTTTTTTTTTTTTTTTTCTTTTTTTTTTTTTTTTTTTTTTTTTTTTTTTCCTCCCATTCATTATCTTCGCACATCTTCTTCTCTCTCTCCTTCCAACTCGTAACTCAGATCCGGGGTCACATAGCAGGCTCTTCTCCCCCCTTCCCGCTACGGTACGTGCCTTCATTTTTTATCGCGAGAAGATTTCAGCCTTTTCTTCCCTCGTCGATTCGCATCGAATTGTGCCTACCCACGCTGCAAGGCGCTCTCAACAATTGAATCCCTTTTTTTATTTTTGCAAATAAAGTCAAAGTCCGACCCTCTTGGGGCTCGAACCCAGGACTCAAACAAGTAGAATTCGAGGTTAACCACTTGAACCACCGGGGCGACCGATCTGCATCGATTTGATCTGTTATGTACTATTAATATTATAATACTTAGAACATCCAGCTCGAGAGTTCGAAGGGTTCTTGACGGCGGTCCATTCCGAACAAGCCGCGTGGGTATACTGTAGTGTCTAACCTTCTGCCCCCCATGTGATACAGGACTGCTGTAGGTATATACTAGCGTCACCGCCGGAGGCGTGGCCGTACCGTCAGTAGTATGATCTAATGCATGCCTTCGTTTTTAACACCCAATGTCATATACACTCTGTACATTTTATCTGTGTGTGTTGTCTTGACATTAAACATCCTTTCTACCCAGCTTCATCAGTTCATGCGTACATCCAGTGACGCTCCTGATTCCTCACCCTAGAGAGATACCAGTATCTACTATTAATATTGAAATTAGTATTAACGATACTCGAGCTTGTAAATCTGTCGTGAGAACTATCAGTAGTAAATTGCTCCGCGTTTTTCAACAGTCTCGGGTCTCTGGCTCCCTGTGGCTTAATCCGGCCCACGAGACAGCCGTGGGGGCACTTTGTTTGACTCGAGAGCATATGGCACTACAGCCGTCACTTTGCTTGACGGCAGCAGTAGTACCGGGAGTCTAGACCACTTACTCGTACCAGGTATTTATTTTGGAAAAAAAAAAAACAATACCAGGGTACCAGGTACCTGGTATAAAACAGCTGTGTTTTAAGGATTACCTTGGGCTGTGGGTAATCGATCGATCTTTTACCCCTATAGCTCAGTAGTAGGTAACACCTTCACATTTGACGTCGTCCAGGTCACGGGTTCGAACCTCACTTCGAACGTTTCTTTTACAGAAACGCTTGCGCGTACACACCCTAAAAAACACATCTCCCTGGTTCCCCAGGTAGGTATTGAAACGAAGCGGGTAGGTCAGCGCACGGACGTATACGGGTCCGACGCCCCAAAGACCCCACCGTCCAGAGCAGGGGGGGAGAGTGTTGTAAGGATTGCCCTCGGGCTGGGTAATCGATCGATCTTTACCCCTATAGCTCAGTAGGTAACACCTTCACAGCTGTGAGATGTGAAGGCCTTAGTCCGTTGTGCTAAAGGTGAGAAAGGTTAACCAATCGCCTACTACCCACTACTACCCAATTTAGGCCTCATAACACTTGTTGTCCCCCCCTGGAACGGACCGGATACACGGGTTGACGCGTGACTTCAACACGCGGTTCCAATTCCTGGGGATCCAGGAGTATTTTTTTCAGACTCTTGACATACATGAGGAAATTCACTTTTCTTCAAAAAGCGATTTCATGGTGGACTTGAGATTCGAACTCACGACCAACGACCCATAAGTTCTGCCGTCGTCGCCATTTGTGAAGGTGTTATATTATTAGTATTCCGTTGGGCTAAAACAAGATGAAAGGTTAATTATTGTATTATTAAGATTTTTGCCTTCCGACAATATAGCGTAGATAGATGCCGTTCCAATATATAAACCGGTTTATCCTTACATAAATCATATTCCTTCTCTGCCGTCCGTTTCCCATTTTCCATTCCCCACACGTCATTTCATTTTAGCTACCACTATATACAGCAGTACAGTAGTACCTGATATTAAATAGTACCAGGTAAATAGTGGATCATTTTCCTCGTCATAATCTTATGAGGCTTTAGATTGGGTAGGCGATTGGTTAACCTTTTACCTTGAGCCCAACGGACTAAGACCTTCACATATATATGGCGTCGACGGCAGGACATGAATGAGTCGTTGGTCGTGAGTTCGAATCTCACGTCCACCATGAAATCGCTTTTTCAAAGATCAAGTGAGTTTCCTCATGTCAAGAACCTGAAAAAAATCTTCTGGATCCCCAGAAATTGGAACCGCGTGTGGTGGTGCGTCGACCCGTTAAAATCCGGTCTGTTCCAGGGGGGGAGAGGGTTATATGAGGCTTAGATTGGGTAGGCGATTGGTTAACCTTTTACCTTCAGCCCAACGGACAAAGACCTTCACAATCAACGTTCCATCCCCACAGGTCATATTGGCCGCACATATTCCTCGGGTTTCTTCCTCTCCCTCTCCCCCTAGAGGCCTGGCGGTCCCTCACAGTGCTACCTGGTAGTTTATACCGATACATGCACTCGTCGCGAAATCGCGACCTCTGGGTGGTCACCGAGATGATCTGGAAGAGGTGTTTTTTGCAGAGACGCCTTTCCGCGCCAGGGACGATCCGTCCGTCCCTCCGACGATACTTTAGCCGCCACCTGATCAATCAGATCGCTGCATTCCTTTCCGAGGCGTCCAAAGCTTTCCACCACGAGGAGGGTGGCGAGTTTGGTTAACCAATCGCCTACCTAATTCCTGCCTCGTAACAGAGATCGGTGAGATCGAGGATTTCGTCGAAACTCTCATGACATTGTTTACTTCGCAAGGCAGGTGTGTATGGTACTTCGATCGTGCGTACCATTTATAGGGTTTTTTTTTATGTGGCCTCATATAGTCCGTGCCTGGTATATATTATGAGGAAGAAAAATATTCACCTGCTATGGCAGATAGATAGAATTCATAATTCCCCACGCTTGTCCTAGTAGTGTGGGACTTGTATGCTTCAGAGTCAGAGAGGGGGGACTGACTATAAAAATAAGGGACGATCCTACCACACAGCGGCCACACACAGCTGTTGAGCGTAATTGGGGGATTATGACATCAAAACACAAGTTATAGTATAGCTGGTGTCCGTGTTTCAATGCGTACGATCCTCGGGCGCAAAACACGATCCTTCCCATACCATTGATAACAACCACTGCTTGCTGCTGCTGTGCAGCTGGCCGCTCAGGCGCTCACTCGGGTTATCTATATTTTTTATATATGCGTATTCATGTATACTCGTGGACGGTTGTTATCACCAAACAAACAAAGCTACTTTTTTGTGTATAATAGATGATGTTCACAAGGTCGGGACGCTTTGTATCTCAGTCTCCGCGTGCACGGAAGGAATAAACAAGCTGCTCTTCTTCTATCTCTAAGCAAACGACACGCACGTGAGTACCAACTGGTACCGAGTGGCAAACCTATGGCCAGGGATACAAAAAGTCCCGACGACTTTGATCTTGACAAAGTGGCGCGTCTTCTGTACCAGGTATAATATATTTAGGATTTTTTTCGCCTTTTCGTATGTATGTGGCTCGCCTTTGGTCAGTCACTCTTTCTTTTCACTTTGCTTTCCGAGAGAGTAAGTTTGCTCCGCACACTGCACGATGGACGGGAGGGTCTGCTCCCCCTCAAGGTGGCCTAGGCACTGAGGCCCAGGCCCCCTCAGTGCCCCACCGCTCAAGGCTCGTCGACGGGGATCGAGCGCCTCGTACAACAGACCAACAAGAGAAGAGGAGCACATGAGTCTAGGCAGGAGACAGCCCCAAGACGACGATGCGGATCGAGCTCCTTGTACAATAACAGACCAAGCCAACAAGAAGCGGAGCAAGAGTCTCGGCGGGCGCACCAAGACGCGAAGCCCGAGCAGCCCCCAGACGACGGACCTCGTTCAAGAGCCCTTCCGTGCCTTCTCGCTCAGCAGTATCATAGCATCAACCATTGCTTCGGTTGCTATCTCGGAGTCCCAAAGGAATTATTATTATCCCTTTTAGGGACCGCAGTCCCGTTTTCGGGGACAAACCGGTCAAATCATAAGTAAGTTGTCCCCAAAACGGGACTACTGTAGTCCTAAAAGTTTTTTTTTACAGGGCAATCTACCGGTCCCCTTTGCGCTTTTTCGCCACGGAACTATAGGTAGGGGGAAGAGACACAGCAAAAAAACTGTTCCGTTGATATATTTTTCGTCAGGAT